>JASVEL010002385.1:0-35826 GCA_032618575.1 Nicotiana noctiflora | reverse complement strand
TATATATATATATATATATATATATATATATATCCGATCCGGTATATATGTCAACCTCGCTATGGGTCCTCGACCGCTCTCTCACTGAGCGCTGGTGTATATTATGAGATCGGGCTGCGCGTATATATATATATATATATATATATATATATATATATATATATATATATATATATATATATATATACTCGATCGATCGGGCTGCATGCCGTAGCAGTACGGTAAATTATCGGATATTGAGAGGAATAAATGAATTATGTACTGGTTTGAGCGATATTCACCTGCTCTTCTTCATTCAGTCGTTGTTTACCACACTTACTATTTTGATATAAAAGTGTGCAGTATTTTTACAAGTTTTCTTATCTTCAGTCTTTATTTAATGCTATTACTCACTGAGTCAGAGTACTCACTTTACTCCCTGCACCATGTATACAGATACAGGTATCCTGGAGGCTCAGTAGAGTGGTTTGTTTTTGCTCGGACTTGAACCAGAGTTATCGAGGTAGTTGCATGGCGTCCGCAGGACACGATTTCTCCCCTTATCCCTTTTTGTTTTCCGTACTTTAGACTTTTACATGTATAGGTTGCTACTCGATTGTATATAAAGGCTCTAGACTCGTGTCACCAGATCTGTTGGGAGCTTATTTGGCATTGTTATGGTTTTTCGCACTGCTTTTATCTATTTTCATAGATTAGAATCATGCTAAATTAATAATCTAACTCTATTAATTGATAATGAGTTTCGTACTTTGGTTGAGAGTGTTCAAATGGTCGGGCTTGCCTAGCATTGTGTTAGGCGCCATCACGACCGGCATTGGGGTCGTGACAAGTTGGTATTAGAGCCTAGGTTACTAGGTCTCACGAGTCATGAGCCGGTATAATTGATTTTTGGGGATCGGTACATATACGTCTGTACTTATCCTCGGGAGGCTGCAGGACCTTTAGGAAAAATTCCACATTCTTGAAATTCTTGCCGTGCAAAATTGTTTGTCTGAATACTGAACTTCTCTTTATTCTATTCTCTCATATATGGTGAGGACACGAGCTACCGGACGTGGCGAACTTCCACCAGTACCACCCACTGAGGGTACTAGAGGCCGTGGATACGGCCGTGGTCGTGATCGTGGTAGAGGCAGAGCAATAGGGGAAGCACCTGTGGATCCTTTAGTTGCCCCAGCTCAGGACCAGGCTCCAGTTGCACCAGGTCAGGCACCAGTTCCCATTGTGATACCGGGTCTCCAGGAGACATTAGCCCAGATATTGACAGTTTGTAAGGGTCTGGATCAAGTTGTCTCAGCCACCACAGTAGGAGCAGCTACATCACAAGTCGGGGGAGGCAATCAGACCCCCGCTGCTCGCACACCTGAGTAGGGATTGTAGGCATTATAGGGGTTACAGACTCCAGAGGCACCTCTAGCTCAGTCGGTGGTACCAGCTCAGGAGTACAGGGTTCCGGTTATGCTCGAGGAGCAGCAGCGTCACCTTGAGAGGTTTGGTAGACTCCAACCTCCAACATTCAGTGGAGTTGAAGGCGAGGATGCCTAGGTTTTCTTGATGGATGTCACTGGATGCTCCACAAAGTGGGGATTCTTCAACTAGCGGTGTGTCTTTTACTACATTTCAGTTCACTAGAGTGGCCTTCACATGGTAGGAGGCATATGAGCAGTGTAGGACGGTTGGTGCATCACCTTTGACATGGAAGAAGTTCTCCACTCTCTTCCTCGAGAAGTATGTACCGCAGTCATGCAGAGAGGAGCTGCGAAGACAGTTTGAGGGACTAAAGTAAGAAGAGATGTCAGTGACACAGTAGAGATGAGATTTTCTTTGTTATCTCGGCATGCAGCTTGGTTGGTCCCGATTGACCATGAGCGTATCTGGAGGTTTTTTGATGGTCTCCACTACCCTCTTCGGATTCTTATGACTAGAGTGCGAGTGATGTGTGATACTTTTGAGGAGGTAGTGGATATAACTCAGGATATTGAGTCAGTCCACCGCCTGGATCATAAGGAGAGGGAGGCCAAGAGGCCTCGAGGTTCTGGTAGTCACAGTGGAGCTCCGTCGAGGGGCCAATTTCAGTAGGGATGATGTCACGACCCTAGTTCACCAATTGTGAACAAGTCATGATGGCACCTATTCTTCGCGACCAGGTAAGCCTAACATATTGCGGAAGTAACAACATTTGTGTAATTTATAATTAAAACTAAATAACAGGAATAATGTATATAGTTGCCGCCTGGAAGATACACTTTAATACTTTAACAATTATAAAACTATCCCAAAGACCCGGAAACCCACAGCCAACACAGACTAAGAATGAAACATAATAATGCTCAAATCATTCTGAAATGTCTATAACAAGGAAAAACTGAATATCATCTAGCTAACTAGAGGGTAGAATGAGAGGGAGACTCTTCGGTCTGCGGACGCGGCATATATACCTCAAGTCTCCGAAAATGCTCCTGCAGCTATTGGTAGTGCGCCTGCGTAGAGGTACCTGGATCTGCACATGAAAAACATGCGCAGAAAAGGCGTGAGTACACTACAACGGTACTCAGTAAGTTCCAAGCCTAACCTCGGTTGGGTAGTGACGAGGAAAGTTTAGGGCCCTACTGAAGTCTGATGAAAACAAATGAAATATAATACTACAAGACAAAACAGAAACATCGAGTAAAAACAGCTAAACGAAAAGAATACCAACAAGGGTCTCCCAGGATATCATCCGTAGCCGTTTTCTCAATTTTCCTATGGATCTCCCGGGATATCGTCCCGTAGTCTGATTCCCATATCAATAACAAAGGACCTCCCGGGATACCGTCCCGTAGCCCCAAATTAAAAGTGCAGGGGGGATCTCCCCAAAATCAAACTTGTAGTCACAAAGTAAAAGTGCAGGAGGATCTCTCGGGAATCAAATCTGTAGTCCCAAAGAAAACAAACAAGGAGGAGCTCCCAGAATCTCACATTCGTAATCCCAATGTGAATGCGCAGCCAACATCAAAGAAAATATTCAGAGACTGAAGTACAACAATACATGGAAACAAATAATACTAGCATAACATGCTTCACATAATCACGGTTAAGACAATTTAAACAAATAGGCAACTTGGATCAATTAAACATACTCTTCTATGCTAGCACAGGCTATAATAGTAATTAAAGTAAGACAAACATGGAAGAAAATCCAAATTAAGTATTTATGCAAAAATCCGGGTTTCAACAATTAGCTCACGTACGTGCTCGTCACCCCACGCACATGGCATTCAATTACCAATTATCACATCCTAAGTGATGCAGTCCCCCACATAAGGTTAGGCAATCCACTTGCCTCGAACTAGTATGAAATCAACTAGGGAACGATGCCCTTGCCATGAGTATCCAACTCCAAATGGCCCAAATCTATTCAATGCAATTACAAATCATAAATAATATTGCAAACAACTGATTCCACTATTATAATTAAAGCTAGGGCGCAAAAATTGGTAAAATGAGCAAAATTCCCCTCCATCCAATGTCTTTAAATCGAGTAATTTTCATGTCTTCAGAACCCTCGTACTCTCATGGGTGTAACCATATAAAATTCTCCAAAATCGGAGGTCAAATGCCCCCTCAAATCCTCACAATTAGGTCTAAGAACTTTACCCCAAATTTTCATTAAAAAATTGAAATTAAAGGTTGAATTCAAGATTAGATTAGTGGGTTTTAGGCATAGAGGAGTAAGGAATCGTTACCCAATCGTTGCCTCTGAAAATCTCCCGAAACATCCCTCAAATCCGAGCTCTCTAGTTTGAGTTTTGTTAAAAATGGAAGAACCCTCGTTTTGAAATATTAAATACTGCCCAGGAGTCTAAAGCATCGCCAACACGGTCAGCACGCATTCACGAATAAGGAATTAATAACGGGTCCGAAATGCCTTCGTGATTGTGAAGGGACAGATGCGAACACGAAGGCCTGGGTTCGGTGACTTATGCGAACGCGACAACCATGACACAAACGCGGTGAAGGAACAGGTGAAGCCACGCAATCACGGGTCGCCAATCGCGAACGTCATGAAGGAATTTGACATCTTCCAGAAAATACACTATGCAAATGCATAGATGAGGATGTGAATGCAATGAGAGGGAGAACTAAAGCTACGTGAATGTGATGCCTTCTACGTGAACACGTAAAAGAAAACTTGACCTGCAATTTTCTATAATGATTTCCAACTTCAAATTGCACCGTTGAGCATCCGAAAAATGCCCGAGGCCCCCGAGTTCTCAACCAAACATACAAACATATCCCAAAACATCATTCAAACGCCTACCAATCATCAAATCACCCAAAACAACGCCGGAAACAAAATTTAAGCCAATATTCAAGCCTAGGAGCTTCAAATTCTAACCAAACACACTTTCGATCAAAAACATGTCCAAACCTTGTTCGAATGACCTAAAATTTTGCACGCACATCCAGAATGACATGAGAAAGCTACAACAACTTCGTGAATTCCAAACCGACCCTCGAATCAAAAATTCACTATCGAACCGTAAACTTCAAAAATTTAAACTTCGGCATTTCAAGCCTTAATGAGCTACAAACTTTCAAATTACATTCTGAACATGCTCCCAATCCTGAAATCACCTAACGAAGCTAACAGAACCATCAGACTTTCATTCCGAGGTTGTCTTCATACTATCCCAAATACAGACCATTTTTCAACTTTTAAGCTCTCATTTAGGGACTAAGTGTCCCAAAATACTCCGAATCCTAGTACTGAACATCCTGGCAAACCAAAATAGCAGAAATAAACTTAGGGAAAGCAGTAAATAGGTGATTAGGGTGTAAATTCTAAAAATAACAAGTCAGGTCGTTACAGTCGGGGATATTCTTTTAGGCCTGCATAATCAGCTTGACTTGAGTATCATGGTGGATCTTCTGGTCGGGGTTATCAGGTCTCTTAATAGAGTCAGCCATTTCTCAGCGCACTTCCAGTATATATCTCGTCTTATGACCCATCTGTTCAGGGTTCATCCACATCGTGTGCATCAGCTACCCACTCTGGCGTGAAGGGTTCTCATCAATCCTAGTTCCCAGCACCTGGGAGATGCTAGTAGTGTGGTGAGTTCGGGAATACGCGGAGGGACTGTCCTTGCGATGTGGCCAGTTCATCTCAGCAAAGGGGTCAAACCTCATCTTCTAGCCCAGTCCCACCCTGCTAGCTAGGGGTGAGGTACATGCAGTCAAGGGTCACCCTAGTGGGGAGGCCGATCGGGCAGTGGTCAGGCCCGCTTCTATGCTCTTTAGGGCAGGTCAGATGCTATTGTCACATATGTTATTATCACAAGTATCATTTCAGTCTACCACAGGGATATCTCAGTTTTATTTGATCTTGGTTCCACCTATTCCTATGTGCCTTCTAATTTTTCTCTTTATTTGGGTATAGCCTGGGGTGTCTTGACTTACATGTTCATGTATCTACCCCGGTGGATGATACCATTGTTGTAGACCAAGTATATCGGATGTGTTTAGTGACTATTAGAGGTCTGAAGACCTGACTTGACTTATTGTTATTGAGCATGGTGGATTTTGATGTTATTCTGGGTATTGATTGGTTATCTCCGCGTCATTCTATCTTGGACTATCACGCTAAGACAATTATGTTGTCTATACTGGGTATTCCAAGGATCGAGTGGTATGGTATGACTTACTATGTGCCTATTAGGGTGATTTCTTTCCTGAAGGCCCAGTGTATGGCTGGGAAAGGTTGTCTATCATATTTGGCTTTTGTGAGGGATGTGGGAGCTAAGGCTCCTAATCTTGATTTTGTTCCTGTTGTGAGGGAGTTCCCTGATGTGTTCCCTGCAAACCTGTCGGGCATGACGCCATACAGGGATATTGACTTTAATGTTGACCTGGTGTCGGGCACTCGGAACATTTCTATTCCTCCCTATCATATAGTACCAGCAGAGTAGAAAGAGTTGAAGGAGCAGCTTCAAGAACTCCTAGATAAAGGGTTCACTCATCTGAGTGTATCACTGTGGGGAGCATTTATCCTATTTGTGAAGAAGAAAGATGGTACAATGAGAATGTGCATTGACTACAGGCAATTGAACAAAGTAACGGTGAAGAACAAGTATCCTCTACCCCACATTGATGATTCGTTTCACCAGCTTGAGGGAGCGAGGGTGTTCTTAAAGATTGATCTTCATTTAAAGTATCACCAACTGAAGATCAAGGATTCAGATATTATGAATACGACTTTCAGGAGTAGATATGGGCACTATAAGATTCTTCTTATGTCCTTTGGGCTAACCAATGCCGCATTCGCATTCATGCACTTACCAAACAGTGTATTTTGGCCATATCTGGATTAGTTTGTGATTATTTTTATTGATGATATAATGGTATAATCGTGTATCCAGGTGAAGCACGCTCAGGATTTGCGAGTAGTATTACAGAGATTGAGGGAGGAGAAGCATTATCCAATGTTCTCCAAGTGTGAGTTTTTGCTTGGGTCCGTGGTTTTCTTAGGACAATTGATGTCTAGTAAGGGTATTCAGGTCGACCTGAAGAAGATAGAGGTGGTGCAGAGTTGGCCTAGACCGACCTCAACCATGTAGATTTGTAGTTTACTTGGGTTGGCTGGGTATTATCACTGGTTTGTTCAGGGATTTTCCTCTATTGCATCGCCCTTGACCAGGTTGACTGAGAAGGGTGCTCCATTTGTGTGGTTGGATGAGTGCGAGAAGAGCTTTCAGAAGCTCATGATAGCTTTGACCACGGCTCCAGTGTTGGTATTGCCATCAGCTTTAGGTTTTTACATTGTGTATTGTGATGCTTCGAGAGTTGGGATCGGATCTGTGATGCAATAAGGTAGAGTTATTGCATATGCTTCTCGTCGATTAAATCCCCATGAGAAGAACTACCATGTACATCATTTGGAGTTGGCTGCTACAGTTCATACCTTGAAGATTTGGAGGCACTATTTTTACGGAGTATCCTATGAGGTATTCACCGATCATCACAGTCTTCAGCATCTATTCAAGCAAAAATATCTTAATTTGAGGCAACAGAGTGGCTAGAGTTACTCAAGGACTATGATATTACCATTTTGTATCACTTGGGGAAGGCCAATACAGTGGCTGATGCTTTGAGCTAGAAGGCGGTTAGTATGGGTAGCTTGTTATACATTCCAGCTGGGGAGCGGGCATTTGCAGTTGATGTTCAGACTTTGGAAAATCTGATGGTGAGATTTGATATTGTAGAGCTGAGTCGAGTGTTGTCTTGCATTGCTTCTCGGTCTTCCTTGTATGACCGTGTGACGACCCAAAGGGTCATCACTTGTTTTCCTCACTTGTTCCGCACTTCCGAGGTCTTGAAAACCTCATTCTATGTTGCCTCGATTTACGTGCACAATCTGGGCATGTTGCCGGAAAGATTTTGTGAATAGAATATATGAATTCTATGAGAAATTTGAAGAAAAATGATATTAATATTGATATAGTTGACTTCGGTCAACATTTTTGGTCAACGGACCCGGACCCGAGATCGGACGGTCCCGGAAGGTCCGTGGAAAATATGGGACTCGGACATGTGTCCGGAGTCGAATTCTGAGGCCTAGAGCCTAGGTTATGGATTTTTCTGTGAAATTGATTTTACTGTAATTATTAAAGAAAAATAAATTAATTGACCTTGGTATCGGGCTCGTATTTTGGTTCCGACGCCCGGTACAAGTTTTAAATATTATATATGTGCTTTCTACAAAGTTTGGTGACATTTGGATGTCGTTTAATATGTTTTGGACCTTGAGTTCCAAGTTTGAAAGTTTTGAAAACCAAAAAGATGAAAATCATGAACTTGAGGCTTGATTTGATGAAAACGATGTTATATTGGCGATGTGATCGCACGAGCAAGTTTGAAATGCATTTTTGATGTTGTGTACATGTTTGGTTTGGAGCCCGGGGGCTCGGTTAAAGATTTGATAGGCCGTTGGTTCAATTTCTGAAATTTTACACAGCTGGTTTTTCACCCAGCTGATATCTTCGCAAATGCGAAGGTTTTCTCGCAATTGCGAGAAGTCCCATGCTGGCCTTATTTCGCAAATGAGTACCATACTTTTCAAATGCGAAGTTGGCAGGGTTGGGCAGCCGTTCGCAAATGCAAACTTAACCTCGCAAATGCAAGGCCTTCAGTATTTTGCCTGGCTTCGCAAATGCGAAGCATTTGTCGCAAATGCGACAACCTCAATAGTCTAGCCTCGTTCTCAAATGCGAACCCTTTATCGCAAATGCGAAGCCCCACTATGCCAGCCATGTTCGCAAATGCGAACTTTTTCTCGCAATTGCGAGAGCAGCAGACCCCCGACCTGTAGTGTTCGCAATTGCGATATCCGCAACTGTGCAATTTTATACTTAAACGAATTTTTCAGTTCATTCTTCACTCTTTCAAAAACCCACACACTACACACGAACTCTCAAGGCCAAATTCACTCCAAAGCAATTGTAAGTCACTTTTTACTTAATTCATTCAATTCCTAACAACATTAAACATGTTTTTCAACAGAAATCAAAGGTTTTCATGGTAGAAATTCATGTTTTTGGGTAGAACCTAAGTTTTTCATGAATTGGGCAATTGGACCTCGAATTGAGGTCCGATTTTGAAACAAATCATATATTTGAACTCGTGGGGGAATGGGTAATCGGATTTTGGTCCGAACCCCGAGTTCCGACCACGTAGGCCTGGGGTGTTTTGGGAAATTTTGGGGTAAACTTTGGAAAAACTATTTTTAAGCATTCAAACCAAGTTAATTAGTATTTATTAATATAATGGAATCAATTGTGGTTAGATTCGAGCTAGTTGAAGGCGGAAATTCGGGGAAAAAGCTATAATTGGAGAGTAATTTGGACTTCAAGGCTAGAGGTAAGTGTTTGTTCTATCCTAGCTTGAGGGAATATGATTATGTGCTATGTGCTATGTGATCGAGTGCGGTGTATGGGCTGTGGTGACGAGCATCCATACACTGGCGTCTTGCATGACCGTGAGTCGTTGTTGATACTAGTTGTGAGACATTTTAAAGACAAATTGTTGAACCCTTGCCGGGTTGTAGAATTGTTATTGATTTCCCTTGCCGGGACTCTGTTGTGATGATTATTGTGTCCCTTGCTGGGACGGTTCATGATTTATTGGTTTCATTCTCTGCCCTTAAATGTGATTGTTATTTGGGTGAGGAAGAGTGATAATGCACAAAGGGTGATGTCGTACCTTGATATATTGTTTATGCACGAAGGTTAATGCCGTGCCTTGTTATTGATTATGCACGAAGGTTAATGCCGTGCCATGTTATTGATTATGCATTAAGGATCATGTTGTGCCTTCTTATTGAACCATGCACAAAGGATCATGTCGTGCCATGGATGTGAGGATGAGAGTAAAAGCACGAAGGGTGATGCCGTGCACTTTATTTGCTTATTTGGTGAGGATGAGAGTAAAAGCACGAAGAGTGATGCCGTGCAACTATTTGCTATTTCTTGACTTGATATTACCTGTTGTCTATTATACTTTGGTTCTCCTTGTTGGTTTAATAACTGTTGTTAAGTGTTGATTTCCTCTGTGATATTCCTTGTTGAGTTGTTACTTGATTATTTCTCGTTATCTTGTGGTGTACACATATATATAGAATTGCACAGGTTTATGTGGGTGTCTAGTCCTAGGCTTGTCACTACTTCGCCGGGATAGGCCAGGCACTTACCAGTATATGACGTCGGATTGTGCTGATACTGCACTTCTATTCGTTTTAGCACAGGTCCAGGTTTTGATTAGGAGCAGCAGCAGTAGAGCCGTGCGTGGGAGTTGCACATATCGAGACCTAGGTAGCTTGCAGGCGTCCGCAGTCCCGGCATCTCTTCCTCTTATTTTATGTTATTAGCTGTAGTCTCTTTGTTCCGAGACAAACAGATTATGTTATTTCCTTTCAGACCTTTATGTGTAGTATTCAGTGGTAGTTCGTGAGTTGGTGACTCCACGCCTTGGGTAGAGGATTTCAGTATTGTTTTACCTTGAAACTGCTTATCTCTATTTTGATACATTCTTCCACACTTATTTAATTAAGGTTATGGTTTTGTTGATAAATTGAGTATGAAATATTGCTAAAAATAGGATAGTGTGAACATAGTGGCTTGCCTAGCTACCACGAGTAGGCGCCATCACGATCCCGATGTTGGGGGAAATTCGGGTCGTGACAAGTTGGTATCAGAGCTCTAGGTTACATAGGTCTCACCACTCATGAACAAGCTTAGTAGAGTTTGAGAGGTAGGTATGGAGACGTCTGTACTTGTCCTCCAGAGTCTATTGAGTTAGGAAAGAGTCTCTCATTTGTTCCTTCTTGTCGTGCGATTTGTTTCTCAAATACTGATTGAATTTCTACTCTGTCCTTTCGCAGATGGTGAGGACACATGCTTCTTCATCCGCTGATCAGCAACTTGAGCCCCAGGCAGCTCGCGTGAGGGGCAGGGGCCGAGGCCATATCGGAGGTCGTGGTAGGGGCATAGCTCATCCCCGGCAGCTATTCCAGAGGTGGAGCCACATATTGAGACTAGCGAGGAGGTTCCAGTCCCAGCAGCTCCAGTGGGCCCAGCTCAGGTCCCAGGAGAGGCCTTATTTACCCCGGATCTTCTGGAGGCTCTAGTAAGAATAGTGGGTTTTATGGACAACGTTGCCAGAGCAGGCTTATTACCATCTGCACCAACCGCTTCTCAGGCTGGAGGAGGAGTCCACACTCCTGTTACATGTACTCCGGAGCTAGTAGCTCCCCAGCCTCAAGCACCAGTGGTTCGGCCAACTGTGGCCACTCAGTCAGGTACCACAGCTCAGGATGGAGATTGAGCGACCATGACTTCTGATTCTTTATGGAATCTTGATCGGTTCTCCAAACTGTTTACCACTACCTTCAGCGGTGCCTCATCAGAGGATACTCAGGATTTCTTATTTAGTTGCCATGAGATTCTCAAGACTATGGGGATAGTGTAGTCTAATGGAGTTGACTTTTGTGCATTCAGGCTTTCAGGATCCACCAAGACTTGGTGGAGGGATTATTGTTTGACTCGACCAGCAGGGTCCCTGGCTTTATCATGGGATCATTTTGCAGATTTATTCCTAGAGACGTTTCTCCCTGTTACTCAGCAGGATGCACTTGAGAGGCAGTTTGAGTGCCTCCAGCAGGGCACTATGACTTTCACTCAGTATGAGACGAGATTTGTTGATTTGGCACGTCATGTAGTGGTGATACTTCCCACAGAGCGAGAGAGGGTCCGCAGGATCATAGATGGGCTTAATCAGCCAATTAGACTTCAGATGGCTATGGGAGTGGGGAGTGATATATCATTTCAGGAGGCAGCTAATGCAGCACGTAGAGTTGAGATGGCTCTTGCTCGGGGAGGTGGTTATTCTTCGGACAAGAGGCCTCGTCATTCAGGCAGGTTTAGTGGATCTTCTTCTGGTGGCAGGGAATCTTTTGATAGGGGCCAGTCTTCCAGGCCTTTCCATTCCGCCCTTCAGGCTTCACAGGGTGGACCAGGTGATCGTGGGTTTCGTGAGTAGTATTCAGATCAGTCTCCTATTAGTGCTCAGCCTCTTTAGAGTGTTCGTGGAGGCCATTTAGGTCATCAGGGCCAACGACCCCATCAGCCTAAGAGTTGCTACGGTTGTGGTGATCCAGGTCATCTTGTCAGGTTCTGCCCGCGAGCGACGGGTAACACTCAGCAGCGAGGCCCTCGTCCCATGATACAGACCCCAGCTGACCCTCAGCCTGCCCAGCCAGCCAGGGCGGGGGTGGAGATCATAGAGGTAGAGGTCGAGACCGTAGAGGTGGAGACCGTCCAGCCAGAGGTAGAGGTCAGCCAGTGGATGACTGTCCCAGAGATGTAGCTCAGAGGGGAGGTGTTGATCCCCGATTCTATGCTTTACCGACCAGGCCAGAGGTAGAGGCATCAGATGTCGTGATTATAGGTACCATTCTTGTTTGTGACAGAGGTGCTTCAGTATTATTTGACCCTGGGTCTACATATTCATATGTGTCTTCCTACTTTGCACCTTACTTGGCCATATCTAGCTGTGCTCTGGATATTCTAGTTTATGTGTCTACACCAGTGGGTGACTCCATTGTAGTCGGCCGGGTGCATCGTTCGTGCGTAGTTATCTTTGGGGGTCTTGAGACCCGTGTTGATCTGTTGCTTTTGGACATGGTGGATTTTGATGTCATATTGGGAATGGACTGGTTGTCCCCATACCATGCTTTCCTAGATTGTCATGCCAAGACTGCGGCCTTGGCCTTGCCAGAATCACCCCGACTTGAGTGGAAAGGTACCTCAAGCCACTCCGTTCACACTGTTATTTCCTATGTTAAGGCTCGACGCATGGTCGAGAAGGGGTATCTAGCTTATCTGGATTATGTTCGTGATTCCAGCGCATAAGTTCCTTCTATTGAATCAGTCCCAATTGTACGGGAGTTTCCTGAGGTTTTCTCTTCAGACCTGCCGGGCATGCCACCCGACAGGCATATTGATTTCTGTATTGATCTGGCACCGGGCACTCAGCCCATCTCTATTCCACCCTATCGTAGGGCCCCGCCGGAGTTAAAAGAGCTAAAAGATCAGTTGCAAGACCTTCTTGAGAAGGGCTTTATCAGGCCCAGTGTTTCCCCCTGGGGAGCACCTATGTTGTTTGTGAAGAAGAAAGATGGCTCGATGCGGATGTGTATTGATTACCGGCAATTGAACAAAGTGACAATAAAGAATAGGTATCCACTGCCGAGGATTGATGATTTGTTTGACCAGCTCCAGGGAGCGAGGGTGTTCTCAAAGATAGACTTGAGGTCAGGCTACCATCAGCTGAAGATCAGGGCGGCTGACATTCCTAAGACAACCTTTCACACTAGATGTGGGCATTATGAATTCTTGGTCATGTCCTTCGAGTTGGCCAATGCCCCAGCAGCATTCATGGAGTTGATGAATCGGGTATTCGGGCCTTACTTAGATCTATTCGTGATAGTCTTTATAGATGACATCCTGGTATACTCCCGTAGCCAGAAAGAGCACGAGCAGTACCTCAGAGTGGTTCTTCAGACTCTGAAGGATAATCAGCTATATGCCAAATTTTCGAAATGTGAGTTCTGGTTGAGTTCGGTGGCATTTCTGGGCCACATCATATTAGTGGAAGGTATTCAAGTGGACCCAAAGAAGATTGAGGCAGTCCAGAATTGGCCTTGACCAGCTTCAGTGACTGAGATCCGGAGTTTCTTGGGATTAGCACGTTACCACCGTCGATTTGTAGAGGGGTTTTCTTCTATTGCAGCCCCGATGACCAGGTTGGCCCAGAAGGGTGCCCAGTTCCAGTGATCAGAGGAGTGTGAGGAGAGCTTTCAGAAGCTCAAGACAGCCTTGACTACAGCACCAGTGCTGATAGTACCTACGGGTGCAGGGCCTTACACAGTTTAGTGTGATGCATCCCGTACAGGGCTTGGAGCGGTGTTGATGCAAGATGGTAAGGTTATCACTTATGCTTCGAGGCAGTTAAAAATACATGAGAAGAATTATCCGGTTCATGATCTTGAGTTAGCAGCAGTGGTTCATGCCTTAAAGATCAAGAGGCATTATCTATATGGTGTGACGTGTGAGGTGTACACTGATCACAAAAGCCTTCAGTACTTGTTCAAGCAAAAGGAGTTGAATCTACGACAGCGGAGATGGTTAGAGTTGCTGAAAGACTATGATGTTACTATCCTATATCACCTAGGTAAGGCCAATGTAGTGGCCGATGCATTGAGTAGAAAGTCCGCCAACATGGGTAGTCTTGCATTCATTCCGGTCAGTCAGAGACCATTTGCTCTAGATTTCCAGGCCTTAGCCAACCAGTTCGTGAGATTAGACATTTCTGAGCCTAGCAGGGTGTTGGCCTGCACGGTCGCTCGTTCGTCTCTATTAGAGCAGATCCGTGAGAGGCAATTTGATGATCCTCATTTGCGTGACTTGAGAGATACAGTACAGCGGGGATGTGCCACAAAGGTAAATCTAGATGATGATGGGGTATTGAGATTGCAGGGTCGAGTTTGTGTGCCCAATATTGAAAGGATTCGAGAGTTGATCTTAGCGGAGGTCCACAGTTCGCGGTATTCTATTCACCCGGGCGCCGCGAAGATGTACCAGGACTTACAACAACACTATTGGTGGCGCAGGATGAAGAAAGATATCGTTGCGTATGTCGCTCGGTGTCTAAATTTTCAGCAGGTGAAATATGAGGACCAGAGGCCTGGTGGTGTATTCCAGTGAATCGAAATTCCCGAGTGGAAATGGGAGAGGATCACTATGGACTTCATTACTGGACTTCCTTTGACTCGGAGGAAATTTGATGCTATTTGGGTCATTGTTAATAGGCTGACCAAGTCAGCACACTTTATTCCAGTATCTGTATCCTACTCATTGGAGAGGTTGGTAGAGATTTACATCAGGGAGATTGTTCGACTTCATGGGGTACCGGTATCTATTATCTCTGATCGGGGTACACTGTTTACCTCGCGGTTCTGGAGAGCGGTCCAGCAGGAGTTAGGCACCTAGGTTCAGCTAAGTACAGCTTTTCATCCTCAGACGGATGGTCAGTCCGAGAGGACTATTGAGATTCTAGAGGACATGCTTCGAGCCTGTGTCATTTATTTTGGAGGCTCGTGGGACCAGTTTCTGCCATTAGCAGAGTTTACCTACAACAACAGCTGCCAGTCTAGCATTCAGATGGCCCCGTATGAGGCATTGAATAGTAGGCGATGCCGATCTCCAGTCGGATGGTTTGAGTCGGGTGAGGCTCGGTTGTTGGGTACAGACTTAGTTCAGGAGGCCTTGGATAAGGTCAAGACTATCCAGGAGAGATTGCATTCAGCTCAGTCCAGACAGAAGACTTATCCAGATCGTAAGGTTCGAGATGTAGATTTCATGGTTGATGAGCAAGTATTACTCCGAGTGTCGCCTATGAAGGGCGTGATGAGGTTCGGGAAGAAGGGCAAGCTCAGCCCTAGGTATATTGGTCCATTTGAGATTCTAGACCGAGTGGGAGGGGTGGCTTACAGACTAGCTCTACCGCCTAGCTTATCAGTCGTGCATCCAGTTTTTCACGTATTTGTGCTTCGGAGATACCACGGCGATCCGACACATGTGTTAGACTTTAGTACTGTCCAATTGTACAATGATCTATCCTACGAGGAGGAGCCGGTGGCCATTCTAGACCGGCAGGTTCGGCAGTTGAGGTCGAAGAGTTATCCTTCTGTGCGTGTTCAGTGGACCCTTTCTCCTTCTCCCACCAACTCTTCCCATGGATATGGCCGACAGTATTTCAGAAGTGACAGCTACCCTTAGTATCCAAAATACCATGACCAGTAGTCACCTCACCCTAGCCAGCAACCAAAGTAAAGGCCCTCGTAACGAGAGCAGGATGAGAACTTTTCTTCTAACATATGCTATCTTTTTTGCAGGTACTTTGAACAAATCCACTACCTTGGAGGTCATCATAACTGTTGTATTGGCATCCAGTATGTTTATTCAGCAGTGCACACCGCAATACTGCTGGAAAAACACAAATGCTAGCCAAATCCACCACACAAAGAACCAAAAACCCTCCTCTCACACCAACTCAACTAAAAATTCTCCACAAATGCAATCTCACCTAAGCATTGCAACTGTAGAGCTGATGGTACCTCTCCTGTACTTGTACCTCTATCCTGCCAATCACAAGAGTCATGCTACTTGTAATGTAACAACCAGCACCTTCCTGGCCTATCACTTGAGCATCTGTCCTTTTGATAGCAGATCACACAACAACCTGCTACAAAATGGCAGAACAGGGATCATTCTTGCTCCCCTCTCCCCAAACTTAGCTCCAGTCTACACAAGAACCTGGAGACTAAGCTCCCCTTTTACTAACCAGTTTCTTCATCTTGCAGGTACTTGGACCCCTTGAGGAAAAAAATGCATATCTATCCAGTGGTATTAGTACTTCAAGTACTCATTCTGGTAGAAATGCCTTTCTTTTCCCAAGGACTCCAAACACAAAGGAGCACTAATTTCCAGAAAACCTACTGTAAAGATTCAACTTACACCAAAGGCAACAACAAGGGAGTTCAAGCACCTCCAGTACCAAATACCAGTACAGGAATGTGGACTTTAAATACCTTTGAAGCAAGAGCAACACAAGAGCAGCACTTTGCTCTCTTTTCACATATCTAGGCTATTGTTTTTGTACATGTGACCTAGACTCTATCTATAGAATTTTGTAATGTCTAATGCCTATCAATACTGGATAGACAATAGACCACTCTCTATAGGTTTATCTCTCCATAGCAGTAAATGTTATTTGATTGTCACTTGGACAACCAAATGCATTTTCATCATTGTGGAGGTAAGGTATTATGTCCCCCTCCATTTTTTTGTATTTGAACTTAATCTATAAAATCCAACCCTAGGCTCAGTGTCTAGTGGCTTATTTCAAAAAAAAAAAAAAACATTTGTTCCCCGACTCAGGTACTTCCTTCTCTTGTCCATTCGAGGATGAACAGTTGTTTTAGAGGTGGAGGATGTGACGACCCAAGGGGTCATCACTTGTTTTTCTACCTTGTTCTGCACTTTCGAGGCCTTGAAAACCTCATTCTATGTTGCCTCAATTTACGTGCACGATCCAGGCATGTAGCCGGAAAGATTTTGTTAATAGAATGTATGAATTCTATGAGAAATTTGAAGAAAAATGATATTAATATTGATATAGTTGACTTCGGTCAACATTTTTGGTAAACGGACCCGGACCTAATATCAGACGGTCCCGGAAGGTCCGTGGGAAAATATGGGGCTCGGACATGCGTCCGAAGTCGAATTCTGAGGCCTAGAGCCTAAGTTATAGATTTTTCTGTGAAATTGTTTTTGCTGTAATTATTAAAGGAAAATGAATTAATTGACCTTGGTATCGGGCTCGTATTTTGGTTCCGACGCCCGATACAAGTCTTAAATATTATATATGTGCTTTCTGGAAAGTTTGGTGACATTTGGATGTCGTTTGATATGTTTTGGACCTTGAGTTCCAAGTTTGAAAGTTTTGAAAACCAAAAGGATGAAAATCATGAACTTGAGGCTTGATTTGATGAAAACGATGTTATATTGGCGATGTGATCGCACGACAAGCTTGTAATGCGTTTTTGATGTTGTGTACATGTTTGGTTTGGTTCCCGGGGGGCTCAGGTAAAGATTTGATAGGCCGTTGGTTCAATTTTTGAAATTTTACATAGCTGGTTTTTCACCGAGCTGGTATCTTCGCAAATGCGAAGATTTTCTCGCAATTGCAAGAAGTCCCAAGCTTGCCTTGTTTCGCAAATGTGAACCATAATTCGCAAATGCGAAGTTGGCAGGGTTGGGCAGTCGTTCGCAAATGCGAACTTAACCTCGCAAATGCGATGCCTTCAGTATTTTGCCTGGCTTCGCAAATGCGAAGCATTTGTCGCAAATGCGACAACCTCAGAAGTTCAGCCTCATTCGCAAATGCGAAACCGTTGTCGCAAATGCGAAGCCCCACTATACTAGCCAAGTTCGCAAATGCGAACTCTTTCTCGCAATTGCTAGAGTAGCAGACCCCAGACCTATAGTGTTCGCAATTGCGAACAAATGTTCGCAATTGCGATATCCGCAGCTATGCAATTTTATACTTAAACGAATTTTTCAGTTCATTCTTCACTCTTTTTAAAAACCCACACACTACACACGAACTCTCAAGGCCAAATTCACTCCAAAGCAATTGTAAGTCACTTTTTACTTAATTCTTTCAATTCCTAACAACATTAAACATGTTTTTCAATAGAAATCAAAGGTTTTCATGGTAGACATTCATGTTTTTGGGTAGAACCTAGGTTTTTCATGAATTGGGCAATTGGACCTCGAATTGAGGTCCGATTTTTGAACAAATCATATATTTGAACTCGTGGGGGAATGGGTAACCGGATTTTGGTCCGAACCCCGAGTTCCGACCACGTGGACCAGGGGCATTTTGGGAGATTTTGGGGTAAACTTTGGGAAAACCATTTTTAAGCATTCAAACCAAGTTAATTAGTATTTATTAATATAATGGAATCAATTTTGGTTAGATTCGAGCTAGTTGAAGGCGGAAATTCGGGGAAAAAGCTATAATTGGAGAGTAATTTGGACTTCAAGGCTAGAGGTAAGTGTTTGTTATATCCTAGCTTGAGGGGATATGATTATGTGCTATGTGATATGTGATCGAGTGCGGTGTATGGGCTGTGGTGACGAGCATCCATACACTGGCGTCTTGCATGACCGTGAGTCATTGTTGATACTTGTTGTGAGACATTTTAAAGACAAATTGTTGAACCCTTGCCGGGTTGTAGAATTGTTATTGATTGCCCTTGCCGGGACTTTGTTGTGATGATTATTGTGTCCCTTGCCAGGACGGTTCATGATTTATTGTTTTCATTCTCCACCCTTAACTGCGATTGTTATTTGGGTGAGAAGGAGTGATAATGCACGAAGGGTGATGTCGTGCCTTGATTTATTGTTTATGCACGAAGGTTAATGTCGTGCCTTGTTGTTGATTATGCACGAAGGTTAATACCATGCCATGTTATTGATTATGCACGAAGGATCATGCCGTGCCTTGTTATTGAACCATGCACGAAGGATCATGCTGTGCCATGGATGTGAGGATGAGAGTAAAAGCACGAAGGGTGATGCCGTGCACTTTATTTGCTTATTTGGTGAGGATGAGAGTAAAAGCACGAAGGGTGATGCCGTGCAACTATTTACTATTCCTTGACTTGATATTACCTGTTTTCTATTATACTTTGGTTTTCCTTGTTGGTTTAATAATTGTTGTTAACTGTTGAGTTCATTTGTGATATTCCTTGTTGAGTTGTTACTTGATTATTTCTCATTATCTTGTGGTGTACACATATATATAGAACTGCACATGTTTATGTGGGTGTATGGTCCTAGGCTTGTCACTACTTCGCCGGGATAGGCCAGGCACTTACCAGCACATGGGGTCGGATTGTGCTGATACTGCACTTCTGTGCATTTTTGTACAGGTCCAGGTTTTGATCAGGAGCAGCAGCAGTAGAGCCGTGCGTGGGAGTTGCACGTATCGAGACCGAGGTAACTTGCAGGCGTCCGCAGGCCCGGCGTCTCTTCCTCTTATTTTATGTTATTTGTTGTAGTCTCTTTGTTCCGAGACAAACAAATTATGCTATTTCCTTTCAGACCTTTATGTGTAGTATTCAGTAGTAGTTCGTGAGTTGGTGACTCCACGTCTTGGGTAGAGGATTTCAGTATTGTTTTACCTTTAAACTGCTTATCTCTATTTTGATACAGTATTCCGTACTTATTTAATTAAGGTTATGGTTTTGTTGATAAATTGAGTATGAAATATTGCTAAAAATAGGATAGTGTGAATATAGTGGCTTGCCTAGCTACCATGAGTAGGCGCCATCACAATCCCGATGTTGGGGGAAAATTCGGGTCGTGACAGACCGTATCAGAGAGTGCCGGTATGATGATCCATATTTGTTGTTCTTAAGGACATGGTTCATCGTAATGATGCCTGGGATGTGACTATTGATAGTGATTGCGTGTACAGGATGCAGGGCCCGATTTGAACGCCTAATATGGATGGGCTCCAAGATTTGATATTGGAGGAGGCCCAGAACTTGTGGTATTGTATCCATCCAGGTGCCGCGAAGATGTATCAAGATTCGAGACAGCACTACTGGTGGAGGAGGATGAAAAAGGATGTAGTGGGGTTTGTAGCTCGATGTCTCAACTGTCAGCCGGTCAAGTATGAGCATCAGAGACTAGGCGGTGTACTTCAGTAGATGACTATTCCCGAGTGGAAGTGGGAGAGTATTACTATGGACTTTATGAGTGGTCTCCCTCGGACTTTGAAGAAGTCTGGTTCGATTTGGGTGATTGCGGATCAGCTGACCAAGTCCGTGCACTTTATTCCAGTATGTACTACTTATTCTTTGGAGCGGCTGGTAGGGATCTTTATCTAGGAGATTGTCCGATTGCATGGGGTTCCAGTGCATATTATCTCAGATAGTGGTACTCAGTTCCTTTCTCAGTTCTGGAGGACATTTCAGCGGGAGTTGGGTACGCAGGTAGAGTTGAGAACATCATTCCATCATCAGATGGACGGGCAGTGCATGCGCATGATTCAGAATATTGGAAGACATGTTGCGTGCCTCTGTTTTTATTTTGGAGGTTCATGGGATGGGTTTTTGCCTCTTGCAGAGTTTTCTTACAACAATAGCTATCAGACGAGCATTCAAGTGGCTCTGTATGAGGCGTTGTGTGGGAGGCGGTGTAGATCTCCATTTGGATAGTGCAAGCCTGGGGAGGCTAGGTTGTTGGGGACAGAGATTGTTCAGGATGCCTTAGAGAAGGTGAAGCTCATTCTGGGGAGGCGTACAACACAGTCGTGTCAGAAGAGTTATGCGGACCGGGAGGTCCGATATGTGTACTATATGGTAGGTGAGAAGGTCATACTGAAGGTTTCGCCCATGAAGGGTGTCATGTGGTTTGGGAAGAAAGGGAAGCTGATTCCCCGGTTCATTGTGCCTTTTGAGGTACTTAGGAGGATTGGGGAGGTGGCTTATGAGCTTGATTTACCAACCAGCTTGTTGAGTGTGCATTTGTCTTTCATGTATTTATGCTCCGGAAGTATGTTGGGGACCCGTCTCATGTATTGGACTTCAACACGGTTCAGTTGATGATGATCTGACATATGATGTGGAGCCGGTGGCTATTTTTGGTTGTAGTGTTTGGAAGTTGAGATCAAAGGATATAGATTCAGTGAATGCAGTGGAGAGGTCGGCCCGTAGAGGAGGCTACTTGGGAGACTGAGCAGGAGATGCGAAGCAGATATCCTCACTTGTTTGAGACTCCAGGTATGTTTCTTGACCTGCTCGAGGACAAGAGTGTGTTTTAGTTTGGGAGGATGTGACGACCTAACCCGTTGTGATATGAATTATCGCCCCATTTCCCCCATTTTATGTTTCTCTATGCTTCATTAACGGTATTGGAGATGATCGAGTCAAATTGGATTGGTTTTAGATGGAAATGAGACACTTAGTCTCTTTAAGGAATGCTTGTTTTGGAAAAGTCTACAAGAAGTTGACTATTTAGTTAGAGGACTCGGATGTGATTTCCAGTGATTCAGCTTTCTTCGGGGGATGACTTTTGACTTAGGAGTGCGATCGGAATTGGTTATGGAAGTCCGGTGTAGAATTAGGCTTGAATTGGCGAAGTTAGTATTTTGGTGAATTCCGGTTGGTAGCTGAAATTTTGATTCGGGGGTCAGAATGGAATTCCGATAGTTCCAATAGTTTTGTTAGGTGATTTGGATTTGTGTGCAAAATTTTAGGTCATTCGAAGGTGTTTTGGACGGGTTTTTAATCAAATGCGTATTTTGGAAGTTTTGAAGAAATTTAAGCCTAAATCCGATGTGATTTAATGGTTTTAGTGTTGTTTGATGTGTTTTGAAGATCGGAACAAGTTTTAATAATGTTTAGGATGTGTTGCTGCTTTTGGTTGAGGTCCCGGGGGCCTCAGAGTAATTTCGGGTGGTCAATTGGACCATTTTTAGACTCAAAAGGTTGCACGTTTTCAGTTGTTGGTTTTGCAGGGATTTTCCCTTCGCGTTCGCATGGGTGATGTTGTGAACGCGTAGAGGAATTTGAGACCTGAAATTTGGTCTATGCGTTCACATAGTTCTGGAAGGCGAAACATCGCGTTCGTGGTGTATATCATGCATTCGTGTAGAAGGAAAATATGGTTCTCAGTATTTGTTCATTGTGATCACGGCCATAAGGACGCGTTCGCGTAGTTGGAGGTCCAAAAGTTTTGCGTTCACAGGCTGGGAGCCGCGTTCGCGTAGGGTTAATTCCTAGTCAATATTTTCTGGTCATCGCGAACGCAGAGGAGTTGACCGCGTTCGTGTAGGGTAAGTTGCACCTGGACATAAGGGTTTTTATATTGTTTCATTCCCGAAGCTTGGTCCATTTAACTCCATTGTTGAGCACCTTCAGAGATTTTCGATAGAAATTGAAGAGTGTTTCAATGGGAATTGATTGGAGGTGAGTCCTATGGCCAGAAAAATCAATTTATTAAAGAATCAACCTTTAAATCCATGGAAATTTGGGTATAATTTGAAGAACTAGGGCTTGACTTTTGAAATGAAAATTTGTGATTTGAGCTCTGATTTTGGTAAATTTGATATGAATGAACACTTGGCGAGACGAAGAAACCGGTGATGTAAATTTTGTAATTTTTGAAGAAGTGGGCCCGGGGTTCGGGTCTTGCCAACTTCGTAATTTTTGATAATTTTCGAATCTTTTCGATTGGGTTATGTTCCTTTAGCCTATTGTGATGTATTCCTTGTGGTTTTGACCAGATTCTACGCACGAGGAGGTTGATTTGCGAGGCAAGCACAAAGCGAGCTAGGATTTTGGATGGCTTGAGGCGAGTAATGGTTATAAATGATGTTCTGAGGGTTTTGAAAGCCCGGATTTGCACTACATGGTGCTATGTTAATATGAGACACGCGTTGTATGATGCACGTGGAGGTTTTTAGTGCCAGGGATTTGGACTCGGTCCATCCCGATTGATAACTCTACTGTATTTTTGACTGAGACTTAATTAATATTAGTATATTTTGGGCTAGTTGACATATTTGGGGCCTTGTGTCAATCTATAGAATCCTTAGGGGGGTATGTTGTACTAGTTCACCTCACTTTACTCGTTGAAATCATACTCTCACTCACATTCTTAGCTTTTAAACATAATATGAACAGACTTCAGAAATTGGCCATCCAAATGAGAAATACCTGGGATTGGAAACCCTGTCTTAGCTGAGTGAGCCTGAGTGGCCAAGTCTATATTGACTGAGAGGGGTCAAGGACCCCTAATGAGGGTATTTGATATATAACATATCGGGTTGCACGCCGCAATAGTATATACATATACATGTATGGATCAGAATGCACGTCGCAATAGTATATTATATGGATCGAACTGCACGACGTAGTACTATATTATGTGGATCGGACCGCACGCTGCAATATACTGTACGGATCGGGCTGTACGCTGCAGCAGTACGGGTATATTATCAGATACTGAGAGTAATAAATGAATTATGTATTGGTTTGAGGGATATTCACCTGCTCTTCTTCATTCAGCTGTTGTACCACACTTACTATTTTGATATAGAACTATGTAGTGTTTTTACGAGTTTTTGTATCTTCAGTCGTTATTTATTACCATTATTCACTAAGTCAGAGTACTTACTTTACTCCCTACACTATGTGTGCAGATATGGATATCCCGGAGGCTCAGTAGAGTCGTTTGTTATTGCCCAGATTTGACACTTGAGTTATCAAGGTAGCCGCACGGTGTCCACAGGACCCGATTTCTCCCCTTATCCCTTTTGTTTTCCGTATTTGGACTTTTACATGTATAGGTTGCTACTCGGTTATATGTAGAGTCTCTAAACTTGTGACACCAGATCTGTTGGGAGCTGGTTTGGCATTGTTATGGTTTTCCGCACTGGTTTTATCAATTTTCACATATTAGAATCATGCTTCAATGATAACTAAACTCTATTAACTAATAATGAGTTTTGTACTTGGGTTGATAGTGTTCAAGTGGTCGGCTTTTCCTAGAATTGTGTTAGGTGTCATCACGACCTGGGATTGGAGTCGTGACAATCTAATAGAAGAGGAAACTCAAACTTCTCATCAAGAGTAAGAGGTTTCAAACCTGCAGTACAAGGAAAAAATCAAAATAATAAAACTAATTAGAACACTGTCTATTTAAGACCACAACCGGGCAAGAAAAATTTGCAAATATGTGGAAGAAATAATCACACAGCCCTAAAATGCTTTTATAGGTGGGACTATTCCTACGAGGCTATAGAGGATCTGCCACAGGCTTTTTCTTTTGTTAATATCAAGAACACACAGTCTGAAGATGAAGCTATGTATGTTAACTCTGTTGCAAGCACGTACATAACCAATTCAACAGGTAACCTATCAAACCTTCAACCCTACAATGGTTCTTATAAGATAATAATTTGGGATGGCTTAAAACTTGACATCACACTTATTTGAAATACGATAAAATCTGGACTTAAAGTAAAGGAAATTCTTGTTTTCCCTAAGATTAAGAAGAAACTGCAATAAGTTAGTAAACTTTCTAAGGACAATTTCTATACACTTAAGTTTGATGAGTCTTATTTTAATGTAAAGGACAAGAGCTCAGGGAGACTTCTGGCCAAGGGAGCTAAGAAGAATGATCTATATGCACAGGAATACAATAATATTTGTGCATTATCTGCATCAAAGGAGTGGAAGAATACATATAGTATTTGGTATGCTAGGTTAGGTCACCCTAGCTTAAACTATTTAAAGATTCTTAGTAGTAAAAAGTGTATGTCAAGTACTGAAAAACAGTTCCTACTGTTTGTGTCAGCTATCAGCTAGAAAAAGGATGTAAGCTTCCCTTTCAATTGAGAAATAAGACTGAAAAAGAGCCTTTCTTTAAAATTCATTATGATCTTTGGGGTCTAGCTCCTGTTGAATCATCTCAGCACATAAGATACTATGTAGTGTTTGCTGATGATTGTACCAGATATACTTGGTTCTATCCACTAAGAAGAAAATTTGAATTCTATGATATTTTTGTTAAGTTTCAAAAGATGGTCGAGACACATTTCACAAAGAAAATTAAGATGTTTCAGTATGACGGAGGTGGTGAATTTAATAACACTGCATTTGTTGAATATCTAGATAACTATGGAATTGTTAGACATATATCATGCCCTGACACACCTAAGCAAAATGGAGTCTTAGAGAGGAAATAGAGACATATAGTAGAAACTGGTCTGACCTTGATGTTCCATGCAAAGCTGCCATAGTTTCTTTGGGTAAATGCCTTCTTGACAGTTGTACTCCTAATTAATAGAATGCCTTCATCAGTGTTACAAATGGTAACTCCATTCTTTAAGCTCTATAGAGAGCATCCAGATTATAATAGCTTAAAGTTTATTTGACGCAGATTTTTTCCCTACTTGAAAGGAAAGACAAAATTCTCTCCAAAGACCTATCCTTGTATGTTTATTGGGCATAATAGCCTTCACATAGGCTATAGGTGCTATCACCCAACTTCCAAAAGAGTGTTTGTCACGATACATGTAGTCTTTGATGACCACACACTACCTTATGTGCATCCAAATGCCCCATTAGATAGTTCCAGTAATTCTACCCACCTTACTACATTTTATGAGTTTTTCTCTAGGCTGCAGGACTCCTCAAGCCTGGATGTGAAGCCTTCTAATTTAGGGGAAGTGTTGAATGGCTCATCATTAATTGGTGTAGGTGATGAACCTATAGCTAATGTGAATGCACCATCACCTAGTGATCAACTCACCCCTGAATCTCCAATTGATGTCCTTGATGAGGCTGTTGAGCCTGCTGATCACATTTTTGAGCCTGCTGATTACATTTTTGAGACTACTGATCACATAACTAAGCATGCTAATTTCTCTTAGCAGCAGTTCCTACAAGAACAAATGATCCCATGGTTGTTAAGTGTGCAGAACCAAATAGCCCAACTCAAGACAATGCACATGCACCTTGTCACTCTAATATATTTTTAGTTTATGATCCACAGGGAATTCAACTTGAAGTCAATTTGTCTCATTGGTTTAATATTGAACCTAACACATAAGCTACACAAACACAACCTATACCAATTGATGATATGGAATCAACAGAGGACAAATCAAATGCATAAAATCATCACATGGTCACATGACATCAATCAAAATATATATGCCAGTGAAACACATGTGTTTGGTAGCAGATAAGGAGCCATAGACTATAAATGAGGCACTTAGCTCACCAAAATAGCTTGCAGTTGTGAAAGAGGAGATATATGCATTTCATCAAAATAAGACTTGGATACCGGTACCTAAGTCACCTGGTATGAACATAGTAAGCTCTAGGTGGGTATTTAAAACAAAATTAAAGGCTGATAGATCAATTGACAGGTTCAAGGAAAGGATAGTTTCCAAAGTATATTCATAGCTTGAAAGGGCAAACTTTGAGGAAACCTTCAGCCTAGTTGTCAAAGCAACCACCATAAGAGTAGCTCTTTCAGTAGCTGTGAGTCTCCAGTGGTGTATTAGGCAACTAGATGTAAAGAATACAGTTCTGCATGGACATCTATAAGAGGAGGTGTACATGAGTCAACCACCAGGTTTTAAAGATCCTATACGTCCTGACAGTATATGTCTTCTCAAGAAAGCACTGTATGGTCTTAAGCAGGAACCTAGAGCCTGGTTCGATCGGTTCAGTCTGCACCTACTCCACATTGCTTTTAAGTGTAGTAAGGCAAATTCCTCACATTTTGTGATGTTGTTATAAAAGAATTATTGTCACTGGAAGTCACACTGTACTAATTTCATAAATCATTAATGAACTAGGTAAGGAATTTGCTATGAAGGATTTTGGCCCTCTGTAGTTCTTCTTAGGGATTGAGGTCACCAACTTTACTGGAGGTATCAATCTGAATCAAAGTAAATATGCTACAAAATTGCTTAGTCTTAGCTACAAAATTGCTTGTCAAGACTGGCATGGCACTTGCCAAAATAATAAGCACACCTCTAGCACAAAAGCATGGTCTACAAGAAGCTGTAGATGATCGAGTTGATGCCTCACTATACAAAAGTGTTGTTGGTAGCCTGCAATATTTGACTCCCACAAGGACAGACATAGCTCATGCAGTGAATTTAGCAAGCCAATCCATGCTAAAACAAAACAATACTCATTACCACGATGTAAAGAGGATCCTTAGTATTGTGAAGGGCACAACTGAGTATGGTCTGAGAATCTTGTCTCGGTCACCATTTAGGCTATATGGTTTCTGTGATGCAGACTGGGGAGGGTGACCTATGACTAGGAGATCAACTATATGTTACAATATTTGCCTAGGAGATAATTGCTTATCTAGGACATCCAAGAAGCAATACACAATGGCAAGGTCTAATGCAAAAGCTGAGTATAGAGCACTAGCCTCAACAGCAGCTGAAATGACATGGATAACCTATATTCTCAATGACATTGAGGTTCGTTTAAAAAATGCACCAACTATGTTATGTGATAACGTAAGTGCACTCTATATGATAGTCAATCCAGTAATGCATACCAGAACTAAGCATGTTGAGATGGACTATCATTTTGTTAGAGAAAATGTTGCTAGCGGTCAACTAGCTTCACAAGGTTTGTTAGATCAAAGGATCAGGTAGCTGACATTCATACTAAGGCATTGGTTAAGCAGATATTTGCAGGATTTTGGAGCAAGCTAGGAGTGGTAATTACACCTCTCACTGGCCTAAGGAGAAGTGTTGAAGAAGTTGATCATGATAAGGATAAGTTTGAATTAGATAAGCATAGTAAAAATGTATTGTAGATAGAGTTAGAACTCTAACTCAATGTAATAGTCATACGAGTAGCAGAACTCTAAGTTCACTTGTAGTTGTTGTTTTGTGACATGTATAAATTCAGCCACTTATGGCTTTGTAATACACAACAATAACACGATTCTTCAATATATTCTTTCCTCTCAATCGTGTGATTTTCTACACAGTATATAAATTAAAACCATTTTTTTGGGTCAAACATTCAAACAAGATTCAGTATATTTTAAAAAACTTAAAGAATCATTACACGTAGTAGCGCGGTGAAGCGTGAATAAGTTGCCTAGATTGGCCAAAATGTTACAGGCATGGTTTGAGATCTTCCTAGGGATGGGCATTCTAGTGAAATTGAGGTTACACTTATCATTTTCAAATCCCAAAATAAAAATTTATATGAATGTATGGAGACAATATTACCTGCATGTGTCCCTTGCCTGATTCTTTTATATTCTAGGGGATGGATATCCAAGGGAGAGGAAGGGATAGAGGCGGTTGCAGGATTTTAATTCTATATATTTTATGTTTAAGGTTTCTAGTATCAAACCTATTATATTTTTAAAGATAGGGTTCAGACCCACTATGTGTTACAATTTCAGTTTTTTTTTCATAAATTTATATTTCCGTTGTGAAAGTATCGGATTCAGATGAACACAGTATTATAACACTACATATGCCTTAGGAAAGTGAAACAGTGAGTTAGCCATTTAAATGTGTACACAATTTTTATATGTATAGTCCGAGCTAGATGCAGTCTGAAATTTTATTGAACTCAATATATAGGTTTAATCCAAGTCCGCCAACTTTGCACAATCGTCTAGATTTTGAAGGGTTATTGTGGAATTCTCATTAGACATAAGGCCAAGCGTCATGGTGAAGAGAAAATAATTTCTTTTACTTTAACTAGATCGGTGAAATGTTCATTGAAAGCTTTTAGAGTGCTGTTTCTTCTTTCCAAAAAGAGATATTAAAGGGCAACCCAATAAACAAACATTTCACATTCACGTAAGATTCAGAGAATTATCGCACCCTTAAGGGTGGGATATCGACAGTACAGCACCAGAAATATAAGTCACCACATTAATTTCCAAAAAGAGATTAATTCCTTTATTTCTTGAGCTGGCCAAGAATAGACGTCTCCTTTTCATGTGTCTAAATATCATTTTGTGCAGGAGATCAAAACATGTTTGGGAAATTATTTGGTTTTTGGACGTTTTTGATGATGTAAGAAGATGACAGAAAAGCACAAGGACAGTTGCAATTCATCATCTGTATTTTCTTTTCCTTCAGCCAAAGGGGAAAAGGTAAGAATAATAAAGGTCACATTATAATCCTTAGATTCCATGGTCCTTGTTTAAAAGTTTTTAATTTTGTTTGTAAACTTCTCTTAATGAAAAATATTAATTCAAGTGTTTCGTGGCGTTCTTGCTAGGATTTAAGTTATATACGTTCCTTATATAATGATCTTTTTATGTTAGTAATTTAATGTGTTGTAATATATTACTGACCATTTTATTTAGAGTGAGTAACCAATGGTATTAATTAGAGTTAAAATGCAATTATATTTTAAGTAATATGGTTGTATAAATATTCGTATTATTTGTGGATAGTATCGAGTGTGTCTGAATAAAGTCTCTGATGACAATAGGAAAAAACTGTTACTTATAAGGAGTTAGATACTCTTAATGGTGTGATACATTTTGGGAAATATCGTGTTAGTTTTGGCACAAAGCAAATAATATCAGGTCGTATTAAAAGTATATTTGGCCCATTTTAGCCGAATAACAGATATTAGAAGCCAATGGTTTGGTGAGACGAGTATGCAGAACGGCACAGTGATGGCATATGGCCAACTAGTGTCTATGGAGAACGGTAGAGTGATGGCATAGGGCCGACTTAGTGTCTTTGCATGTCTATTGGTGGGTTTACTACATTTACCTATAGCTTCAAAGACGTATACACAACCTCCCTTTTAGTTTCGGTGATCATAACTTATCGAATCATGTGGGTTGCACACAATTAATCTCCAAATTAGCCCAAGAATTGTGATATATCTTGTAGAACTTAGTTTTGTGTGTGAACAAAGTCCAACATGATAAGTAAAAAATAAAAATAAGCTACTTATAAGAAGTTGGATAGTCTTAGTGATAATGTAAGACGTTTTGGATAAAATTATGCGGGCTAGGCCCAATGCATATAATATCGGGTTTTTTACACTTGTAGCCCATGAGATTTACACACAAAAAAAATTCTTTTCTTATGAAATGTTTATTATTTATTGATAGATTTAAAGCTTATGCCTTAGAAGTTGATATTAGGCTATTGGCCTTTTTATATGCATCTTCCCTAGTAGAGTAGCGTCTTTTATAAGAAAAGACTTTCTTATTGGACTATAATGAAAAAAGAGTTTGAGCTCTTTTTTTGGTGGACCTTTAGCCACACGCAGAAACTATTTATATTTGTTAGTCGAAAAAGTACATAAAATTTATATATTTTTGAAGTTTAACATATAAAATGTTTACATTGACAAAAAATACATAATTTTGTTCTATTATTTTGAGAGCACACTATGTTAAGAGTATATTTTCGCCGTTTTAGCCCAACACGTAGAACTTAAACTGATCTTAGCTTAATTCACTTAATTTCCGTTAATTAACTATCTCAAAATTCTTTATATAAACTTTCAACCATCTGCCGAATTAAACAAACTCCACGAACCTCTTATTATTTTATATCATAACCAATATGATCAGCTCCCCAATCACCTCTGTGGACTGCCAAAAACAAGTGCGTTCATGGCGGTATCTTCGTTCGCTCATGGAACTTCTGATTCCTCGTTGCAATTGTATCTTTATTGAAGAAGAAAATTACGAGAAAAAACCCATACCCTATTACAAGCACCACTCAGCAGCAACAACAACAACAACAACAATAACAGGCACAATATTCGGCTCTCCTAAAGGAAAAGTTAGTTTTTGTATCCAAACAAACCCTAAATCCACAAACCCTATTCTTCTTCTTGAACTTGCAGTTTCTACAACCACACTCGCTAGAGAAATGCGAAAGGGAATAGTGAGAATCGCGTTAGAGAGTAGTACGAATATGGTATACGAGTACTCTTCTTCTTCTTCTTCGACTTCTCTTTTGTCTATGCCAATATGGACTATGTATTATAATGGAAAAAGAGTAGGGTTTGCAGTTAAAAGAAAACCTACAAAAGCTGATTTAGAAGTGTTGAGAAAATTGGAGTCAAAAAATGTTGGAGCTGGCACTATTCATTATGGGAAAGAAGTTATTATTACAAAGAGAGAGGATAATGATATTATGTATCTAAGAGGAAAAATTGAAAGGGTTAATGGGTCTCATGATTCTGAATCCTTTCATTTGGTTGATCAAGAAGAAAACATGGATCAAGAGCTAAGCATTTTCTTTCTACGATCTCTTAATTAAGTAGGATTAGCATCTAATAGTGCTCTTTGTTTATTGTACAACGTTTTTTGGGGAAAGATCGCCTCGCTCTACACCTTTTTCTTTTTCTTTATTGGTATTATACTAGCAGTGACGTGACGAAGGAGTATTACTTATATAACAGAAAAATTAGTTTGATAATTTTCGTGCAATTAAACTATAAGTTTGATGACCTTTTGTGTACAAGGAGTCCTTGGTCCATATTCTGAGAATGGAGAAATATGTTCTTTTTTATTTTTTTATTTTTTTTTAACATCTCATCATCAGCAAATTGTGCTTATTAGACGTCAAGTGCAATTATCTCTCTTTCGTACAAAAATATATCACTCCCTCTCCTTCAAAATAAGTGATTTTTTGGCCTTTTTCTTGTGGTCCAAAATAAGTAATTTTTTCAGATTTCAAGAAAAAAATAATTATTTTTTTCCTACATTATCCTTGGAGTAAATAGTGTTGGAATATATATTATGAGTGTTTATGTCAGATAGTAAATGTTAAAATGATTAATTTTATTGTTAATTAATGTTAAGAAGCTGAATTTCTTAATTTATATGAAAACATCCAAAAAATCACTTATTTTGCACATGAGGAAGTAGTGGACACGATACCACAAGCTAAAGCATTTTTCAAAGAGAGAGAAAGGTCGAGAGTGTGCTGAGGAAAGAATAACACTTTACAAATAAGAAGAAGGGCAATGAAAGCAGAGAAAAAAAATTAACCTAAATGTAATTATTTCTCAAAAGGGTGACACAAATGTGAAGGTCATATAGATCTATTGAATTCACATTGATTTTAAATTTTAATTCAATTTTAACTAAGCAATTTACAGACCTTGGTACAAGGTCTAAGAGTTCAATATATTTAGTAGCATCGAAATTGCATTTTATTCGGATATATAGTTTTAGGATTCAAATATAGGTGGAGGGTTTTTTTGGGTTGAATACAAAAAAAGAAGATTGTCTTTTTGTGTTGTGCTTAGCTAGGTCGAGTTATGTAAGGTATACGAAGAAAAAGCCTATAATATGATAATGAAAATGATTAAAGGTATTTGTTTCTGAAAATACTTTAGCTTGTACACAAATACAACAGATCCTTCCCAAATCCATGTGAAGGCCTCTTCATAGTTTTGTTTATTTCACCACACCAGTGAAATGATTTCACTACTAGAAAACTGTCATAAACCATCTACTAGAAAACTGTCATAAACCATCCACAGCATACCGAACAAAATCGGTTGAAAGAAAAATCGACCGAAATCGGTCGAAAAGTCATAAATTGGTCACAAAAGTCAAAGAAAAAATTTCACACAAAGATACAGACCACCATCGATCGGAATAAGTGATCCCACAACAAATAAACAATGCTATGTATGATACATATAAATATTTCAGACCAAAGTCATTCAAAAATTAGTCATTTTTTGATCAAGACGTTGTCATACTTGCATATTATTTTATTCCGCCTTGGGTCAATTGGTTTTTCCATAACAAAAATATTGTTTTATAATTATTATTAATTTACGGAAATTGGTCGATATTATTGTTACAATATTTGTTATTTACAATTCTACATATATTTAAAACACACACACACAAAAAGTCTTGAATATTTTATTCTTGACCACCTTAATAGTACTTTACTCGGATACATCATCAGTGGATCAATTGAAAATTCAATTATATTCGACTAAAACATACTATAACACATTTAAGAATAAAGTGTATAGTTTTATAAGATAGTAGTGCTATATTAATCTTAAGTTGTAGCAACAACAACATATGTATACATATTAATGCTAATATAGTTTAGATAGTTGTTATGGTTGTTATTATTTTTGTTATTAGTTGAATGGCAGCAATGTAATGCTAATATTGTATGTATTGGTTGTTGGCAGGTGATGCAGCTTTAAAATAGCTATACTCCGCCAAAATTTTACCCAAAAAAAAGGACCACGTACCGATCGAAATAAGTCGAAATGTTAAAATAAAATTCACAAATATTTTAAATTACGTACCAACATCAGTCGATATCATGAAGAATTTTTTTTTCAGGTTTTGAAATTACCGACTGAAATAGGTCGGGACTTTTTATTTAAATTTAAATATTTTAATAATATCGAGCGATTTCAATCGAAAATGTACACTTTAAAAAAAAAATTAAGATTCCAACTAATATCAGTCACAAATAAAAAATAATTAAAAATTATTTTCTACAATACCGACCGACCCGAATTCGGTCGGGATTTTTAGTTTTTGTTAGATTATTTTTTCAAAGATGAGTTGAATATACCATCCAAATTCGGTCGAATATATCGACCGTCTGTGGTCGCCAAAACTGTAGCGATCATTATTTTAACGACAAACTAAATTAGGTAAAAATGAGTTGATTTTTATTTGATTCTGGCCGATTTTGGTCGGTTTGTCTGGACACATTTTGACAGCTTTCTAGTAGTGTTTGACTTTCAAAATTCAATAAAATTGGGGATACCAAAAGAAAGGGAGTCTCACTAATTATTTTATTGTGCATAAAATTATATGTTTCGCCTACAAAAATTAATTTGATATTGTTTTCATTACACTTTTGATCCGTTCATAGTTTTCCATAAGCAATAACTTTATTTGGTATTTGGCTTAGCTTACCACTAACGTAGTTCTAGCATGAAACGTGTCATAACCCAAAATTTATTAACGGTCGTGATGGAAACACTGCTGCCAGCCAATCAATAATAATTTATTAAATCAATTATTCATTTTTGTATTTTGAAATCATAATTTTACTTCAATTAAATAATCATAAATAAAATTTACAGAGTAAAGGATAATATTTTCCAACTACACTGCTGAACAACTTATAAATGCCCTCAAAATACGGTGTACAAGTGCATGAGCATTAACGAAGAATATAAAAAAAATATAGCATCTGTATGAAAAACAAGTTAGACAGTAGGATATATAAATAACTCTAAAGTAGACTCTGCTCGCTATGGATCGTAATATGAAAATGCATCTCACCTAAGTCCCCACAAATAACCACGCCTCAGCTCTCACAAAGCCACTAGACATATATGAATTTGCACAAAAATATGCAGCAAGTATAATATGAGTACGTAAATTAACGCGTACCCGATAAGTATCCAGTCTAACCTCGAAAAAGTAGTGACAATGGGTCGTCTCTGATACTTACTATAGGCTAATAATAAAATACCGATATTGTTTTTTAAGCATGGAATATATAACATAACAGAAAATTCAATGATCGGAAATAATCAACAATCCTTTTTTCTAATAGAAATTCCCAAATTTATTTTTATCATTTAACAATTTATATCTCGAGATAAGTTCCAAAGTGTTATCATGAGAAAGCAATGTCAATGAATATCTCTATCTATATCTCTGATGTCGTACAGCCCGATCTACATATAAATATAAATTGTGCACTGCCGAGGGTCGAACGATGCGAACCATAGATGCATCTATTAACCTTTCGAGGTGAACGACTCGCTCCCATGAGAGTAGTGGAAATTTATCAGGCTCGCGGAATATATTTGCGACGCGGTTGTACATAGATTTCACAAATTACTATTATAATATTCTTCACTACTTTTCAAAAATACAAAGTTCAAATAAAAAATTTCAAGTCTCAAAATCCCAAATTTTAACTCTTTCCAAGTCATTGAAGAAGCATTCTCGATCACATTTCTTTCAAAGCAAATAATAACATATTCAAATAATGATATTAACAAGGTGTAAACATAAAACTACCCGGACATAAACATGAATAGTAGCTATATACAGATTCTCGTTATCTCATACATACGTAACCCCATATATAAGAATACACGTGAATTCATTTCACCTATGGGGTTAATTCCTGAAGGTTAGAAAAGAGATTTACATTGCTCTAAATTCCATAACAGGCTCCTAAGCCCTTCCAACAACTCAATATGATTCCCAACGCTCCAAAACTAATCAATAAATATGCAAACCTTTAAATATATACTCTAATACTCATTATAATTCAATAATAATAATAATAATAATAATAACAACCCAGTATAATCCCACTTAGTGGGGTCTGGGGAGGGTAGTGTGTACGCAGACCTTACCCCTACCCTAGGGTAGAGAGGCTGTTTCCAAATAGACCCCCGGCATACTCATTATAATTCAATTTATAACAAATCCCTACTCCACTTGAAAAGTCGATAAAATCACCCCGGGCCCACATGTACGAATTCCAAAAACTTTCGAAGATACACATTACCCATAGTCACATGAACTCAAGTATATAATTTATTTTTAATTACATACCCAAATTCGTTGTCAAAATCCAAAAATATCTAATTTCTAGGTTTTCAACCAAAACTCCAAATTTCTAAAAATTGTCCATGACTTTCTATGTTAAAATTCATATATAAATAAAATATTTAACATGCAATAGGTGGGATTAACTTACCTCCAAGTTGCTAGGTGAATACTCCCCTCGAGAAGCTCGAAAAATAGCCCAAAAATGAAGAGAAATAGCAACAAAAAAAAAATTGCTGAGCCCCGCTCTTTTAAGCACTCTACCCAGCGACTCCAGCACCTGCAGGCTCCGTGGCTGCTCCGGCGCATTCGCTTCTACAATACTTCATCTGCACCTACGGCTTTGTCGCTTCTATCTCGCACTTGCGCCGTTGCAGGTGCGCAACTTTTTTCGCTCCAGCAGTCATCAGCTGCCTTGGCCCCGTTCGCTTCTGCGAGCCATTTCCCGCACCTGCTGTCTCGCACCTCCATCCCTTTTTCATGCAGGTGCAATTACACCAGATATCAGCTCCCTCAACACATTTTT
>JASVEL010002384.1:0-164909 GCA_032618575.1 Nicotiana noctiflora | reverse complement strand
TTTGTTTGTAAACTTCTCTTAATGAAAAATATTAATTCAAGTGTTTCGTGGCGTTCTTGCTAGGATTTAAGTTATATACGTTCCTTATATAATGATCTTTTTATGTTAGTAATTTAATGTGTTGTAATATATTACTGACCATTTTATTTAGAGTGAGTAACCAATGGTATTAATTAGAGTTAAAATGCAATTATATTTTAAGTAATATGGTTGTATAAATATTCGTATTATTTGTGGATAGTATCGAGTGTGTCTGAATAAAGTCTCTGATGACAATAGGAAAAAACTGTTACTTATAAGGAGTTAGATACTCTTAATGGTGTGATACATTTTGGGAAATATCGTGTTAGTTTTGGCACAAAGCAAATAATATCAGGTCGTATTAAAAGTATATTTGGCCCATTTTAGCCGAATAACAGATATTAGAAGCCAATGGTTTGGTGAGACGAGTATGCAGAACGGCACAGTGATGGCATATGGCCAACTAGTGTCTATGGAGAACGGTAGAGTGATGGCATAGGGCCGACTTAGTGTCTTTGCATGTCTATTGGTGGGTTTACTACATTTACCTATAGCTTCAAAGACGTATACACAACCTCCCTTTTAGTTTCGGTGATCATAACTTATCGAATCATGTGGGTTGCACACAATTAATCTCCAAATTAGCCCAAGAATTGTGATATATCTTGTAGAACTTAGTTTTGTGTGTGAACAAAGTCCAACATGATAAGTAAAAAATAAAAATAAGCTACTTATAAGAAGTTGGATAGTCTTAGTGATAATGTAAGACGTTTTGGATAAAATTATGCGGGCTAGGCCCAATGCATATAATATCGGGTTTTTTACACTTGTAGCCCATGAGATTTACACACAAAAAAAATTCTTTTCTTATGAAATGTTTATTATTTATTGATAGATTTAAAGCTTATGCCTTAGAAGTTGATATTAGGCTATTGGCCTTTTTATATGCATCTTCCCTAGTAGAGTAGCGTCTTTTATAAGAAAAGACTTTCTTATTGGACTATAATGAAAAAAGAGTTTGAGCTCTTTTTTTGGTGGACCTTTAGCCACACGCAGAAACTATTTATATTTGTTAGTCGAAAAAGTACATAAAATTTATATATTTTTGAAGTTTAACATATAAAATGTTTACATTGACAAAAAATACATAATTTTGTTCTATTATTTTGAGAGCACACTATGTTAAGAGTATATTTTCGCCGTTTTAGCCCAACACGTAGAACTTAAACTGATCTTAGCTTAATTCACTTAATTTCCGTTAATTAACTATCTCAAAATTCTTTATATAAACTTTCAACCATCTGCCGAATTAAACAAACTCCACGAACCTCTTATTATTTTATATCATAACCAATATGATCAGCTCCCCAATCACCTCTGTGGACTGCCAAAAACAAGTGCGTTCATGGCGGTATCTTCGTTCGCTCATGGAACTTCTGATTCCTCGTTGCAATTGTATCTTTATTGAAGAAGAAAATTACGAGAAAAAACCCATACCCTATTACAAGCACCACTCAGCAGCAACAACAACAACAACAACAATAACAGGCACAATATTCGGCTCTCCTAAAGGAAAAGTTAGTTTTTGTATCCAAACAAACCCTAAATCCACAAACCCTATTCTTCTTCTTGAACTTGCAGTTTCTACAACCACACTCGCTAGAGAAATGCGAAAGGGAATAGTGAGAATCGCGTTAGAGAGTAGTACGAATATGGTATACGAGTACTCTTCTTCTTCTTCTTCGACTTCTCTTTTGTCTATGCCAATATGGACTATGTATTATAATGGAAAAAGAGTAGGGTTTGCAGTTAAAAGAAAACCTACAAAAGCTGATTTAGAAGTGTTGAGAAAATTGGAGTCAAAAAATGTTGGAGCTGGCACTATTCATTATGGGAAAGAAGTTATTATTACAAAGAGAGAGGATAATGATATTATGTATCTAAGAGGAAAAATTGAAAGGGTTAATGGGTCTCATGATTCTGAATCCTTTCATTTGGTTGATCAAGAAGAAAACATGGATCAAGAGCTAAGCATTTTCTTTCTACGATCTCTTAATTAAGTAGGATTAGCATCTAATAGTGCTCTTTGTTTATTGTACAACGTTTTTTGGGGAAAGATCGCCTCGCTCTACACCTTTTTCTTTTTCTTTATTGGTATTATACTAGCAGTGACGTGACGAAGGAGTATTACTTATATAACAGAAAAATTAGTTTGATAATTTTCGTGCAATTAAACTATAAGTTTGATGACCTTTTGTGTACAAGGAGTCCTTGGTCCATATTCTGAGAATGGAGAAATATGTTCTTTTTTATTTTTTTATTTTTTTTTAACATCTCATCATCAGCAAATTGTGCTTATTAGACGTCAAGTGCAATTATCTCTCTTTCGTACAAAAATATATCACTCCCTCTCCTTCAAAATAAGTGATTTTTTGGCCTTTTTCTTGTGGTCCAAAATAAGTAATTTTTTCAGATTTCAAGAAAAAAATAATTATTTTTTTCCTACATTATCCTTGGAGTAAATAGTGTTGGAATATATATTATGAGTGTTTATGTCAGATAGTAAATGTTAAAATGATTAATTTTATTGTTAATTAATGTTAAGAAGCTGAATTTCTTAATTTATATGAAAACATCCAAAAAATCACTTATTTTGCACATGAGGAAGTAGTGGACACGATACCACAAGCTAAAGCATTTTTCAAAGAGAGAGAAAGGTCGAGAGTGTGCTGAGGAAAGAATAACACTTTACAAATAAGAAGAAGGGCAATGAAAGCAGAGAAAAAAAATTAACCTAAATGTAATTATTTCTCAAAAGGGTGACACAAATGTGAAGGTCATATAGATCTATTGAATTCACATTGATTTTAAATTTTAATTCAATTTTAACTAAGCAATTTACAGACCTTGGTACAAGGTCTAAGAGTTCAATATATTTAGTAGCATCGAAATTGCATTTTATTCGGATATATAGTTTTAGGATTCAAATATAGGTGGAGGGTTTTTTTGGGTTGAATACAAAAAAAGAAGATTGTCTTTTTGTGTTGTGCTTAGCTAGGTCGAGTTATGTAAGGTATACGAAGAAAAAGCCTATAATATGATAATGAAAATGATTAAAGGTATTTGTTTCTGAAAATACTTTAGCTTGTACACAAATACAACAGATCCTTCCCAAATCCATGTGAAGGCCTCTTCATAGTTTTGTTTATTTCACCACACCAGTGAAATGATTTCACTACTAGAAAACTGTCATAAACCATCTACTAGAAAACTGTCATAAACCATCCACAGCATACCGAACAAAATCGGTTGAAAGAAAAATCGACCGAAATCGGTCGAAAAGTCATAAATTGGTCACAAAAGTCAAAGAAAAAATTTCACACAAAGATACAGACCACCATCGATCGGAATAAGTGATCCCACAACAAATAAACAATGCTATGTATGATACATATAAATATTTCAGACCAAAGTCATTCAAAAATTAGTCATTTTTTGATCAAGACGTTGTCATACTTGCATATTATTTTATTCCGCCTTGGGTCAATTGGTTTTTCCATAACAAAAATATTGTTTTATAATTATTATTAATTTACGGAAATTGGTCGATATTATTGTTACAATATTTGTTATTTACAATTCTACATATATTTAAAACACACACACACAAAAAGTCTTGAATATTTTATTCTTGACCACCTTAATAGTACTTTACTCGGATACATCATCAGTGGATCAATTGAAAATTCAATTATATTCGACTAAAACATACTATAACACATTTAAGAATAAAGTGTATAGTTTTATAAGATAGTAGTGCTATATTAATCTTAAGTTGTAGCAACAACAACATATGTATACATATTAATGCTAATATAGTTTAGATAGTTGTTATGGTTGTTATTATTTTTGTTATTAGTTGAATGGCAGCAATGTAATGCTAATATTGTATGTATTGGTTGTTGGCAGGTGATGCAGCTTTAAAATAGCTATACTCCGCCAAAATTTTACCCAAAAAAAAGGACCACGTACCGATCGAAATAAGTCGAAATGTTAAAATAAAATTCACAAATATTTTAAATTACGTACCAACATCAGTCGATATCATGAAGAATTTTTTTTTCAGGTTTTGAAATTACCGACTGAAATAGGTCGGGACTTTTTATTTAAATTTAAATATTTTAATAATATCGAGCGATTTCAATCGAAAATGTACACTTTAAAAAAAAAATTAAGATTCCAACTAATATCAGTCACAAATAAAAAATAATTAAAAATTATTTTCTACAATACCGACCGACCCGAATTCGGTCGGGATTTTTAGTTTTTGTTAGATTATTTTTTCAAAGATGAGTTGAATATACCATCCAAATTCGGTCGAATATATCGACCGTCTGTGGTCGCCAAAACTGTAGCGATCATTATTTTAACGACAAACTAAATTAGGTAAAAATGAGTTGATTTTTATTTGATTCTGGCCGATTTTGGTCGGTTTGTCTGGACACATTTTGACAGCTTTCTAGTAGTGTTTGACTTTCAAAATTCAATAAAATTGGGGATACCAAAAGAAAGGGAGTCTCACTAATTATTTTATTGTGCATAAAATTATATGTTTCGCCTACAAAAATTAATTTGATATTGTTTTCATTACACTTTTGATCCGTTCATAGTTTTCCATAAGCAATAACTTTATTTGGTATTTGGCTTAGCTTACCACTAACGTAGTTCTAGCATGAAACGTGTCATAACCCAAAATTTATTAACGGTCGTGATGGAAACACTGCTGCCAGCCAATCAATAATAATTTATTAAATCAATTATTCATTTTTGTATTTTGAAATCATAATTTTACTTCAATTAAATAATCATAAATAAAATTTACAGAGTAAAGGATAATATTTTCCAACTACACTGCTGAACAACTTATAAATGCCCTCAAAATACGGTGTACAAGTGCATGAGCATTAACGAAGAATATAAAAAAAATATAGCATCTGTATGAAAAACAAGTTAGACAGTAGGATATATAAATAACTCTAAAGTAGACTCTGCTCGCTATGGATCGTAATATGAAAATGCATCTCACCTAAGTCCCCACAAATAACCACGCCTCAGCTCTCACAAAGCCACTAGACATATATGAATTTGCACAAAAATATGCAGCAAGTATAATATGAGTACGTAAATTAACGCGTACCCGATAAGTATCCAGTCTAACCTCGAAAAAGTAGTGACAATGGGTCGTCTCTGATACTTACTATAGGCTAATAATAAAATACCGATATTGTTTTTTAAGCATGGAATATATAACATAACAGAAAATTCAATGATCGGAAATAATCAACAATCCTTTTTTCTAATAGAAATTCCCAAATTTATTTTTATCATTTAACAATTTATATCTCGAGATAAGTTCCAAAGTGTTATCATGAGAAAGCAATGTCAATGAATATCTCTATCTATATCTCTGATGTCGTACAGCCCGATCTACATATAAATATAAATTGTGCACTGCCGAGGGTCGAACGATGCGAACCATAGATGCATCTATTAACCTTTCGAGGTGAACGACTCGCTCCCATGAGAGTAGTGGAAATTTATCAGGCTCGCGGAATATATTTGCGACGCGGTTGTACATAGATTTCACAAATTACTATTATAATATTCTTCACTACTTTTCAAAAATACAAAGTTCAAATAAAAAATTTCAAGTCTCAAAATCCCAAATTTTAACTCTTTCCAAGTCATTGAAGAAGCATTCTCGATCACATTTCTTTCAAAGCAAATAATAACATATTCAAATAATGATATTAACAAGGTGTAAACATAAAACTACCCGGACATAAACATGAATAGTAGCTATATACAGATTCTCGTTATCTCATACATACGTAACCCCATATATAAGAATACACGTGAATTCATTTCACCTATGGGGTTAATTCCTGAAGGTTAGAAAAGAGATTTACATTGCTCTAAATTCCATAACAGGCTCCTAAGCCCTTCCAACAACTCAATATGATTCCCAACGCTCCAAAACTAATCAATAAATATGCAAACCTTTAAATATATACTCTAATACTCATTATAATTCAATAATAATAATAATAATAATAATAACAACCCAGTATAATCCCACTTAGTGGGGTCTGGGGAGGGTAGTGTGTACGCAGACCTTACCCCTACCCTAGGGTAGAGAGGCTGTTTCCAAATAGACCCCCGGCATACTCATTATAATTCAATTTATAACAAATCCCTACTCCACTTGAAAAGTCGATAAAATCACCCCGGGCCCACATGTACGAATTCCAAAAACTTTCGAAGATACACATTACCCATAGTCACATGAACTCAAGTATATAATTTATTTTTAATTACATACCCAAATTCGTTGTCAAAATCCAAAAATATCTAATTTCTAGGTTTTCAACCAAAACTCCAAATTTCTAAAAATTGTCCATGACTTTCTATGTTAAAATTCATATATAAATAAAATATTTAACATGCAATAGGTGGGATTAACTTACCTCCAAGTTGCTAGGTGAATACTCCCCTCGAGAAGCTCGAAAAATAGCCCAAAAATGAAGAGAAATAGCAACAAAAAAAAAATTGCTGAGCCCCGCTCTTTTAAGCACTCTACCCAGCGACTCCAGCACCTGCAGGCTCCGTGGCTGCTCCGGCGCATTCGCTTCTACAATACTTCATCTGCACCTACGGCTTTGTCGCTTCTATCTCGCACTTGCGCCGTTGCAGGTGCGCAACTTTTTTCGCTCCAGCAGTCATCAGCTGCCTTGGCCCCGTTCGCTTCTGCGAGCCATTTCCCGCACCTGCTGTCTCGCACCTCCATCCCTTTTTCATGCAGGTGCAATTACACCAGATATCAGCTCCCTCAACACATTTTTCAAGTCCAAACTCGATCCATTGACCATCCGAAATCTACCCGAGGCCCCCGGGACCCTGTCCAATCACACCAATCAATCCCATAATATAACACAAACTTGCTCGAGACCTCATATCATATCGAACAATGTCAAAACCATGAATCACACCCCAATTCAATCTTAATTAACTTTAAAACATCAAACTTCTACATTCGATACCGAAACCTATCAAATCAGGTTCAATTCACCCCAAATTTTGCGCACAAATCACATCATCACGAAAGACCTACTACAATATTCAAAATTAGAATCTGACCCTAATATCAAACGTCCACTTCCGGTGAAACATCTCAAAAATCTTTAAATTTCTAAATTTGGTGAAATGACCCCCAAATGACTTACAGACCTCCAAATCCACTTCCGAATGCGCTCCCAACATCAAAATCACCATACAGAGCTATTCCGAGACTCAGAATCCCAAACGGACATCGATAATAGTTAAATCCACCTCCATCCCAAATTTATGAAATCCTTCAAAATGTCAACTTTCCACAATAGGTGCCAAAACGCTCCAAGGTTATCCAAATACACCCAAGTCCAAAATCATCATACGAACCTGTTGGAACCTTCAAACATGATTTCGAGGTTGTTTACTTAAAAATCCCACCTTAGTCGATTCTTCCAACTTAAAGCTTCGAAAATGAGGATTTTCTTTAGGAATCAATTCCGAACGTTCAGAAAATCAATTTCGACCAAACATACAAGTCACAATACCTGAATTGAAGCTACTTTATGGCCTCAAACCATCGAACGATGTGCTAGAGCTCAAAACAGCCGGTCCGTCGTTACAAAACGAATACAATTAACTGATGACTAGTGTTTAAACTACCCTCCAGTTGGAGCTCCACTAGGTGGTCAAGGGAAGAAAACAAGACTTTTGCCAAATCACAGGAATAATAATAGAATAAAGTTTAACATAAACTGTTCAGTTTTAAACAGTATATGGAGAAATTGTAAATAGTACTTATTAGTAACGAATTATACTTGGACTTACCCCCTAATGTGAGATTATTCGGCGCGAAATCAATTTTAGTCGGGTCTCACCTGATATCGAGTGGGAAAAAGTATATATATATATATATATATATATATATATATATATATATATATATATATATATATATATGCGCAAGGATCACAATGGACAGTGCCATGTTGTGAATAAGAAGCCTAGTGAAAAGATATATTATAGGAAGCAAGTTTGCAGGGAAAAGAGGAGACTTTACGGATGTGTTTTTATGTTGGGTTGGTGCGCTACTGAAAAGATGCTATTGTTGCATGAGTTGTTTTTTGATTAATAATTACATGTTGATGTGAGTAAGCAATAGAGCATATAATAGTTAAATTGTAATCAATATTACTATATATGATATATAAATTTATGCTCCTATTATATAAGGCTTATATTTTTGACAAGACAATTAAATTCAAGCGATGAGTAATTTCACACCAAAGAATAGAATTAGAGCCGGAAGTTGACCCATTTTGTCTACTGCAATTTTTGTGTGCGAGTTTAATTCATTTTTATTGTTCTTACTAGTCCATTAGAACTTAAAAGGACAGTTGCTTTATAAAAAATGAAAGAATGAGCTTTTTCTACTGAATTTTGAGATTAATTCCTCCAACGATACTTTGATCTGCTAATTATAGTGTAATGTTTGGTTCTATTTGAATTAATGTTTTGTTCACTGCAATTCTACCTATTTGTAGCAAAGAAAGGTACCGTACCACCTCTCGCCCCAAAAGTAAAGATAAAAATTATAAAGTAATTGCGTGTTTGGTGTCTAGCTAACTTGTCATTTTCTAATCGAAAAAAAGGACCAAAAATATTCTTATCTTTTGATAAATTATTTATTTCAAAGTTTCATTTATTTTTTGGTTCAACTTAAATATACACTCGACGTTATCTTTTGGATTAAAAATACTCCCGGACTAACTAAAATTTATATGGTCCCTTTCTTTAATATGTTGGCACCACGTAGCTGGGTCACGTGGCTCCCCAATCCGGCTTGATTTCTAACCGCCGTAGATTAGAGCCGCTACAATATTTTGGATTGAAGATGTTCTTCAACCTTCGAATTTGCTTTAAAAGTTCACCAAAATCCATCTCAAATCCATCCCAAACTCCCTCAAATTTCAGATTTAAGCTCCTGGTAATGTCTCCAACAAAATCTAATAACACACATGTAAAATAAGTTACAATTTCAGAAAACCCCAATTTCGAACCAAGGTTTCAAAAGAGTTTTAATGGAATTACAACTCCTTCTTCAAGGTTCTCATACTCAAATCAGTTTGCATAGATGTAATGTGATGACCCGATAGGTCATCTTATAATTTAAAACTAAATTCTGTGTTGCGATGCCTTTAAAACCTTATTTTTGATCTCTTCTCGATTTGTGTGCACAGTCCTAGCATATTTCGGAAGGCTTTTATTTAAAAATTATTAAAAATAATAATTGTTTCCTTTAAAAGTTGATTTAGTTGATTTTGGTCAACATTTTGGGCAAACAAACCCATTCTGGTGTTTTAATAGTTCTGTTGGGTCCGTGTCGAAATATGGGACCTAGACGTGTACCCAGAATCGCATTCGGAGGTCCCTAGCCCGAGTTATGAATTTTTTTTAAAGGTATAAGTCTGAAAATTTAATGGTTTTTAAAAGATTGTTAATGTTTGATCTTGTTGGTATGGGGTCAGTATTTTGGTTCCGGACCTCGGTACATATTTTGATATAATATTACGTCATATATGTGGAATTTAGTGTGAAATGGAGTTATTCTAAGGTGATTGAAGCGTCCGGTTGTGAAAATCGGAATTTTGAAGTGTTCATGGGAAATTCATGTGATTTGGTTCTAAATTGGTAGTTCTAGGTCTTATTTTCGCGCGCGAGCAAGTTCATGTCACGTTTATACTTGTGTGCATATTTGGTTTGGAGCCTCGAGGGCTCGGGTTAATTTTGGATAGGTCACAGAGTGATTTGGAACATAGAAAAACTACTGGTGTTCTTCAGTCTTGTAGCAGGCCTCAAAATTCGCAAATGCGAGGTCAAGCTTCGCATTTGCGACCACTATTCGGTTCGCATTTGTGAGTTTCTCACTGAAAAGAGTGAAGAGAAGCTAGGCCAGCCTAAGTTCAAAAATGTGAACAATCCTTCGCATTTACGATAGAGACATGGGGAATATCGACTTCGCATTTACGATCAGCTCAGCTCACAATTGCGAGCATTTCTCCACTTTTGCGAAGGAAGCAGGGCTGTGGGAGACCTCACAAATGCGATGATTTTCTCGCATTTGCGAACTTTTCAATTGCGAAGCTGAGTCTGCAAATGTGACATCTATAACTGTGTAAATAGGACTTCGACGGAATTTTTCATCCAACTTCAAATTTTCACAACATAAAACACAAGAAGCGATATTCCAAAGACGATTTCTTTCCCAAATCATAGGTAAATGATTCTCAAATAGTTTATTTCAATATTTCACTTTATTTTACAAGATTTCAACCTAGAATCTAAGATTTTCATGGTGGAATTGAGGATTTTTGGGTAGAAGATAGGGATTTTGAAATTCGAGGATTTAGACCTCAAATTGAGGTCGGATTATAAAACCAATAATATATCCGGACTCGAGATGAATGTCTAATCATGTTTTGATCGAAATTTCAGGTTTGGACCAAGCAGACCAGGGTGTTGACTTTTGCTGACGTTTTTCAAAAATGGCCTAAATTAAATTTCTTTCAATCGTGGGTACTTCCTAAGGATTAAATTGAATTGTTTGGTTGGTAATTGCAAAATTCTATTGGCCCCGAGGCTTGAGTGAAGGGAAAAGCGGTGATTAAGCTTCAAGTTTGACCTTGGAGCAAGGTAAGTGTTGTGTCTAATCTTGGTTTGAGGGATTAGGTATTGTTGCCTATTTGTTACGTATTTGGTTTTTGAGTACAACGTATAAGTGAGGTGACAAGTACCTATGCGTTGTTGTTGAGTCATAGCATGCAAGTGAGTCTTATTCTTGTAATTAATCATATTGTTCATGCTTAGACTAGTCATTTTTTATGTTGAGCAACTCTTCTCATGTTTTACGGAATCTGATATTGATTGAGTATTGACTCAAAGTTGAGGTTGGCATGGTTGAACTAAATGTTGAAGTGTGACTCATTATTCATAACTCTGTCTCCCTGTTGTTATTGTCCTTGTTTCGGTGAGGCTGAGTGTAAAGCACGAAGGGTGATGCCATGCCATTTTATATTCACTATCATGTGAGGAAGAATGTAAAGCATGAAAGGTGATGCCATGCCATTTCATATTCATTACCATGTAAAGAAGAGTGTAAAGCACGAAGGGTGATGTCGTGCCTGTGACGACCCGACCCGTTGTCTCATGATTTACCACCTTGTTTCCCCTTATTTGTTGCTTTAAGTTTCATTATCAGTACTGGGTGCGTTAGAATTGATTTGGAGTGATCTTTTTTAAGAAATGAGATACTTAGTCTCTTTTAAGAAGACTTAAATTGGAAAAGTCAATCAAATGTTGACTTGTGAGTTAGAGAGCTCGGAATTAAATTTCGATGATTCGGTTAGCTCCGGGTGATAATTTAAGGCTTAGGAGCGCAATCGAAAGAAATTTTGGAGGTTCGGTGAAGAAGTTAGCCTATTTTGGCGAAGTTAGTATTTTGGCGAATTCCGGTTAATAGGTGAGATTTAGATCCGAGGGTCAGAATGAAATTCCGAGAGTTGATGTAGATTCGCTGGGTGATTTTAGATATGTGTGCCAAAATTTCAAGTCATTCCGAAATTGTTTGGTCGGGTTTTTGATCGATTGCGCATTTCGAAAGCTTTAAAGAAACTTAGGCTTGAATCCGATGTAATTTGATGGTTTTAGTATTGTTGGATGTATTTTTGTGATTGAAACAAGTGTGAATAACGTTATAAGATTTATTGGTATTTTTGGTTGAGGTCCCGGGGGTCTCGGGGTGATTTCTGATGGCTAACGGGAAATTTTAAGTTGAAAAATGCAGCAGAACAATTGCAGAGAACGTTTGTTCTATGCGATCGCATAGAAGGAATTATGGGGGCTGTTTGGTTGTGCTATCCTATTGCATAGGGAGTGTTGCGATCGCATAGAGTAATTTGAGACATTGGAAATTTGTTCCATGCTATCGCAGGAGGCTGATGCGATCGCATAGGGTTAAATTTTGAGCCGGAATTTTGTTGTATGCAATCACAGAGGGTTAGCTATAGTACCTGGAATTTTGTTCTATGCGATCGTATAGTGTTAGCTACAGTACCTTGGATTTTTTCCATACAATCGCATAGAGTTAGCTACAATGCCCAGGAATTTTGTTCTATGTGATCGCAGGAGCTCTAATGCGATCGCATAGTGTTAGCTACAGTACCCGGACAAAATGTTAAAAATATTTCGGTCGCGCAAACAACCCATTTTTCCACCACTTTTGGTCATTCTTGAGATCTTTTGGACGGGAATTGAATGGGTTTTGACGTGAAGTGATTGGAGGTAAGTTTTATGAGTTAAATACATGATTTTATTGAAGAATCATCCTTGAAATTCATGAAAACATAGCAAAATTATAAGAAATTAGGGATTGGAGCAAAAACTTGGTCATTTGTTGTCTGATTTTGGAGTTCTTTGTATGTACGGACACATGGCAAGATGAGAATTCCGAAAATGTGAATTCCAAATATTTTCGAGACGTTGGCCCGGGGCTCGGGTTTTGCCAATTTCATGATTTTGAGTATTTTTTGAGTTCATTCGATTGGGTTATGTCCCATTAGCATATTGTGACATATTTTCTCTGATTTTGGTTAGATTTGACGCGCGTGGAGGCCGATTTGAGGAGCAAAGGCATCGCGGGCTAGAAATTTCGCCGGCTCGAGGTAGGTAATACTTGTAAATGATGTCCTGAGGGTTTGAAACCCCGAACTTGCACATCATAGTGCTGTATTGTGGTGATTTTCACACCAGGTATGAGCGTGCGGTAGAGCACCATTGGGGATTTGTACTTGGTCCGTCCTGGTTGTTTGTTTTACTGTGTATTTGATAAAGAGTTATTAATTGTTATCATAACTTGGGCTTCGTGCCAAATTATTTGAAATCTTTTGTGAAGTTTCATCACTACTATCCTCACTAATTGAAATATTATCTGAATTCAGTCCAATTGAATTATATTAGTTTGTGAACTCAGCTACATTTATACTCAACTAGAGATTTAAATGATATTTAATATGTCAATAAGCTGAGCACTATTGTTTTACTAAAGCCTAAGAGGCTTATGATTATTTTCTGGACTGATTGAGGCTGAGGGCCATCTGTGAGGATATGTTGAGTAATGTGAGGAGGCTTTCAGGCCTCGAGTGTAATGTGAGGAGGCTTTCAGGACTCGAGTGTTATGTGAAGAGGCTTTCGGGCCTCGAGTGTTATGTGAGGAGAGTGTTTTTCTAATATTTGACAAGTTCGAGGGTGATTTAAGGGAAACCACCTAGATAGGGTGGTAGATCACCTCAAGACAGTTTAAGGGTGTTAATTTGGGACTTTAGTTCATACTTTGTGAGGTCGCCGGCTAGGGTTCCGGCGATCGGAATATCAAGAACAAGGATGTCCAATGGTTTTGGTCAGGGTTTATGGTGGTTTGGAGGTTTTTGGGGTGGTGAGGGGGGTGTTTGAGGTTTGCGTGAGCCGGAGACGAAGGCTGAGGCGTGGTTTTCCGGTGATCTCCATGGGAGACTGGAGAGGATGAAGGTGTAGTCTCAGGCGGTTAGGGTTAGATGTGTGTGTGTAATGACGGACACAACGTGAGATGGGAGTATATATATCAGCCGTGTATTTTAAATTCTAACCATTGGATTAATTGAGATCAACGACCAGGATCTTGTAGCCTCGAGACGGTGTCGTTTGTTTTAATGAGGGATCTTATTAGGTCCGTTAGATTATAACATTGGACGGTTGAGATTGATTTACCTAAGCTACGTCGTTTGGCTTTAATGATACATTGCTCTCATCCGTTTGATCAATGAAATGAACGGCAAAGATTAATCTCAAATGCGACATCGTTTGCTTTATAACAGAACCGCCTTATCTGGTTCGTTGATCAGATGTATCAACGGCCCAGATTTGGTGTATTGGACGTTGTCGTTTGGTATATATAGACTGGGCAGACCAAGCTTATTTCGTTTGGGCCTGGTATGTATTTGGGCTTGGTATATATGTATCTCCTTGTATACTTGGCCCAAATTCATATTGTATATTGTATTTTGACTTGTATTTTATTTTTGTATTTTGTGTTTTTCTTTTTGTATTTATTTTCAACTACTATATTTCCTTTATTTTCTATTTTACTGATTTTTCCTTAATTTTTCGGTATTTTTTGCATTTTTACTTCATTTTCTAAATTTTAACATTTTTTATGATATTTTCCCAATTGATTTCTTTTGTAATTTCATTTTAGTTTATTTTCAAACAAAAATGCTAGTATTTCAACTAAATCACACAATTACAAATAAAAATCATTTTTGTATTATATATATATTGGAATTTAATTGCTTCAGGCATAAATCACGTGCTCACAGCTGCCCCTCTTTGCTCGGGAACACGAAGAGTTTCAGTGCAAAGATAAGTGAGCAGTAATGAGAGATTTTTGCCCACTTGCATATTTCGTACGAAGCATTTTGAAAAACTTTTGACCGCACCCTACTTCAGAGGTTGCCTACATATCTAGCACTAAATAGGAATCTGGTTAGTGTAGCTCGGGAAGGTCTGGTAGTTTGAAACCATCAGGCAATTTGTTGTTGTTGTTGTTGTTATTGTTATTGCTGACTGACTCCTTATTACACCGAGATAAAAATAAAATAAAGAAGCTATTCTATGCTATGGTATATGAATTACAAGAAAACCCTATCTATGTCTTGTCTTCTTGTATTGTCTCACTCTTCCATATTGCATGTTGCTCTTTATTTGCATCTTCCATTTTTTGTAAATTTTTACTCATGAATTGTTTCCAACATACAGCTTTTATCCATTTGTATGACTTCAAAATGTGCTTCTGGCTTCCAAGTCGATACCTGCTTATTGCAAAAACAAAGAAAACTTTTCCCTCTGCCCCAGTATGGGCTTTCAATGTATTATGATGTTACTTTGTTAGCAAAACTTTTAAAAAAATAGAAAGTATTCCCTTATTATACTGGTGGGCGCCTGAACAAAAATTAAAATGCTGAAAAGTATTCCCTCGTTATACAAGGTGGGCGCCTGAACAGAAATTAAAATGCTGAAAAGTATTCCCTCGTTATACAGGTCGGCGCCTGAACAGAAATTAAAATGCTGAAAAGTATTCCCTCGTTATACAGGTCAGCGCCTGAACAGAAATTAAAATGCTGAAAAGTATTCCCTCGTTATACAGGTGGGCGCCTAATGCAGAAATGAAAATGCAGAAAAATATTCCACCATTATCCAGGTGGGCACCTGATGCAAAAATGAAAATGTAGAAAAATATTCCCTCGTTATCCAGGTGGGCGCCTGATGCATAAATGAAAAATGCTAAAAAGTATTCCCTCATTATCCAGGTGAGCGCATGATGCAGAAATGAAAATGCAGAAAAATATTCCCTCATTATCCAGGTGGGCGCCTGATGCAAAAATGAAAATGCAAAAGAATATTCCTTCATTATCCAGGTGGGCGCTTGATGCAGAAATGAAAAATGCGAAAAGTATTCCCTCACTATCCAGATGGGCGCCTGATGCAGAAAAATAGTCCCTCATTATCCAGGTGGGCGCCTAATGCAGAAATGAAAAGGCAGAAAAATATTCCCTCATTATCCAAGTGGGCGCCTGAACAAAAATTAAAATGCTGAAAAGTATTCCCTCATTATCCAGGTGGCCGCCTGATGCATAAATAAAAATATAGAAAAATATTCCCTCATTATCCAGGTGGGCACCTGATGCAGAAATAAAAATATAGAAAAATATTCCCTCATTATCCACGTGGGCGGCTGATGCAGAAATGAAAATGTAGAAAAATATTCTCTCATTATCCAGGTGGGCGCCTGATGCAGAAATGAAAATGCAGAAAAATATTCCCTCATTATCCAGGTGGGCGCCTGATGCAGAAATGAAAATGCAGAAAAATATTCCCTCATTATCTAGGTGGGCGCCTGAACAGAAATTATAATGCTGAAAAATATTCTCTCATTATCCAGGTGGGCGCCTGATGCAGAAATGAAAATGCAGAAAAATATTCCCTCATTATCCAGGTGGGCGCCTGATGCAGAAATGAAAATGCAGAAAAATATTCCCTCATTATCCAGGTGGGCGCCTGATGCAAATATGAAAATGCAAAAAAATATTCCCTCAGTTTGATAACTAGGGTGTAAATTTTGCAAAAGATATTACCTCCCTTGCTATTCGGGTAGGTTCCTGATTATTAAGTCCTCCATTGTGGATTCTCTCCTTTATTGCTGTTTTCTCCCACATTGGTCACATTCACTTTAACGTGATTAGTGAGAATTTGAATCTTTTTTCCATGTCTAAATCAGTGAACAATTTATTAGTTATGAAATGATGGTTAGCAACTGACATTCTTGCTGGCCTTGCTTCCATCGTCTGCCTCATCTTGCTTCATTTTCCTTTGCAATTTATTCCTGATTTTTCTCAATTTTCCTCTTGTAACCCCCTTTGCTTTCTTCTTTTGTTTCTATTTCTTTTATTTCCTTGGCTGTACGATCGTCATGTGCTTTATTTTCTCTTTTTCTTTGAATGACTCAGTGTTATTACGTCATCTAACATGAGAAGCTGGTAGGTAGCTTTCAATTGGCAACTGGTTTTGAACAAATAGAATGAAATGCAATGACTTGAATTTCAGGGGATGAGGGTATTTTGAAGTAAAGACAGAACTTCTCTGGGTATGAAGGTTGATTCCTTTGACCAGCCATGTATTTGAATATCTGACCCAGTCTGTTCAATCGAATAATTGCTATCTTAATTTCATCTTTCCGTCAACCCAAACATTTCTTATTTTGATGTCTCCCTTTCATCAGGACATTTCTCACTTTCGCCTTATGGTGTCTGTGAAAGTTTTCACCAATAAGACTTTCTCCTTTTATTTTTTCTCACCACACATTCACCTTATGGTGCCCGTTAGGGTTTTCACCAATAAGACTCTCTCATTTATTTTTCTCTCATCTCACATTCGCCTTATGGTGCCCGTTAGGGTTTTCACCAATAAGACTCTCTCATTTTATTTTTTCCTTATTTTATGTTTTTTCAAACTTCCGGGTATTGTCCATGATGTGTTTCTATTTATTTATGTTGCATTGTCATTTTCTTGAAACTAATCAGAAGGTCTTCCTTTAGACCGTAATATGGCTTTTGGATGGGTTCAGAAAGAAAGGTATAAAGGCTCAAAATTTAAATGAGGGTTCAAAAATAATTACAACTCTCGGAATCATAAAACATAACTTCTGCCCTAGATTCAATATTTGGGGAATCTTGGATTTTATTTCTGTTGTGACTGAACCTCATTGAGGCTGCCTACGTACCCTTTCGGGATCAAGTCAGACGTAGTTCAAACCATAAGATATCTTCGTCATTTGACTTTTTCCCGCTTTTCTTCTTGTATATATTTTTTCTATATCTTTTTTTTTAAATCCATTAGGCAGGGCCTAGGGCTAGTTTTTATATATAAAATCTAATAAAAATAAATACAAGTGGTTTGTCATGCTGTTTAACGTGCTGGAAAAAAATTCCTTAATACATACTCCCTTATTATCAAAATTGAGCAATGTGCTCAAAATTGATATCACAAAATCGCAACTAAAATTAGCAAAATAAATAACTAGCCCTATAAATATCATAAAATTTGTTCCAGCAGTCCATTTCACCTCTAGTGTAGATGGCCCAGATAATAATTCATTTGCAAATGTAGGCCCAGCATCTTTCCGTTCTGGTCAGTCCAAATCGTAGCATTCTTGTGTCCAAACTTGCAGCCCACCGGTCCAGCCCACTTGTAGCCATGATCTGTTAAACTCCACAACTCCGAAATTCCCATTTTCCACGAGAAAGGGCCCAGAACTCTCCCTTAAGCACCTGTCACACGTAGCCCACTCTCCAAGCCCAAACAATTTCATCCTCCAGCCCAAGACCCCATAGCTCTTACTCTCATAGCCTTGTTCTTGTCTCTTCTCCCTATTATTCCTGTAGCCACTTCTTTGCCTTATAGCCTCTACATATATTTCCTCCATTTTGCACGGGTAGCCAGTATTGCCCGCCAGATATTTTTTTAAAAATAGCCACTTATACACACTCATTGCAAGACAGTTGTCTGTCATAATACATGTTTGTAGACTCTTTCCTAAATGACAAACAAACTGACTTTTCATTTTACACCTCCCAATCCATCTCTTCACCTCCCCCTTCTCAGAGACTCCTCCCATGGGCGACTATTGATCTCTCCCCAGGAACATCTGCCGCCTTCCGATCTGCCGCCATCAGAACTTCTCATTCCCTACTATGACCACATTTGTCTGTGTATTCCTCCAGGTAAAGCTCTTGATATTCCTCATTTCATCTAGTTGTTTCTGCCTTCTTCTCCATTGCTTTTTCCTCTTATTCTTCTCCATGCTTTTGTTTTCATTTTTTCCTTTTTATCTTCACCTTTTACTCATGATTTTATTTCTTTTTTCTTTTTTCATGAGTCCTTGTTAAGTGGATTACTGCCTGTGAGTGTCTCCTAGATCCTTTGATGTGTAAGCTTGTGGAATCTATTGGATGCTGGTCCAAGAGTGAGAGTTCTGACAGTTGCTGCCTGTTAAAGTTGCTGGTCTTATGTGCCTGTGTATTTTGTAACTTCCATCTTCTTTTTTCCTTTTATTTAGATTATTGTGTGTAATATGCCATGTATGTATCTTCTGCTTTGTAATTTAATTGTTCTGGACTTTGAGGTCCTCAAACATATGAGCATCACTGATGGTGGATCTAGATATTATCCCCAATTTCACCCCGGCGGATTGTGTACAAAGTACTAATACCACCATCTGAGGTTTCCTCAGGGAATTACATCTAGTTAGCCTTTGTTTTTCATGCTCAATTCCTTCAGTCATTTTATGCTTCATCCAGCTATAGTTCCTTGAAAGAACTTTAGATGTCAACATGCTGTGTGTGACTGTTGTATGTACTATTATTATGATTCCTTGCATCAAACCCTTACCCTCTAATGTACCTGAAACTATAAGCAAATAGCCTCCAATGGAATGAGTACTATGCACTGATACCACCAGTTGGAAAGCTATTGACTTATAGTTGCACTTACAATGAAAGTATCTGCATCTTGATTTTATTTTGGTGTGACTACATTATGTGTAGTCTCTTGTTTCTCCTTCAATGTATGAGTTGGTATTCTTGTAAACACCGAGGCTGGTTGTTACTACGCTACATGATATGCCTAAGCTCCACCAGGTGGGTTGAGTACATAATAGTACTAATACCACCACCTCAGTTTTACTTAGGACATAGCTTATGCTTGATTGTACTTGCAAAAAAGAAAACCATGTTAGTAAAACTAGGTTCCCTCTGTGCTCTTTGTGTGAATTTGATTGCTTCTTCTCTGGACTTTGTGCCTATACTATTGCTTAGATGCAGTTTTAATCCATTGGATTGAATGCATAGCATTAATACCACCAATAGAATTATCATTTCACCATAGAACAAAAACAAAGGCCAATAAACTGCAACACAACTGCAATTGTTAGTTGGAAACCTCCTTATGCTCTCCTCCCTAAGGATTTGAGCACGCTAGGCACTAGAAAGGTCCTTTGTTTATTCTATCCTGTCCTTTTCCCTTAGGAATTGGACATTTTCCTGTTGACCTTCTGTTGTGCATATGTGGGTCAGCATTCCTTTGCCATATTTTAATAATATGCTAAAGCCTCTATCTCCTACCTGCTCCTTCCTTTTCAATAGGAAAAGTATATAGTCTGAGACCATAGCATAGAAATCATGCCCAATTCTCTTAGACATTCTGAGCCCAATTAACACATGTGGGGCTCGTATGATTGAATCCTTCTTCAGTTGTAGGAGATGCTCATTTGATTGAGTACACTGTACTAATACCACCACTTGAGTTTTTCCCACAACATGAAAAAGAGATTCATCTTCAGTACCTGCAAAACAAGAAACTCTGTTAGTGAAAAAGGCTGTCACTTTGCTATCATCTTTCCAGATTTGAGCAAAGTGTGTTTCATTATGGCCAGAATCCTATATCATTGATATATCCCCTTTTCTCCTCTTCACTTTGAGACTGAGACTCTCAAGTGTGGGCATTGTGATTTGTCTGAATTGAGGAGTTTTCTTCCCCGAATATCTAGCTCTTCTAAACTATAGCATTCCATAGGTCCATCATCCAATGCATAATTAGCAAGATGGTCAGCCAATTTATTGCCTTCTCTGAGAGTATGAGCCACTTTAACATTGACTGTATTCATTATCACCTTTATGTCCTCCACCAGGGTACCTATATTCTAGGGTGGCTTCCATTCTCTTGTTACTACCATCTTTAGTGCCATGGAATCTGTGTGTAGGTCAATGTGAAAGTAGATATGCTGCACACAAAACTTTACTGCTTCATAGATGGTTGTGGCTTCTGCTACAATATTAGTACCCTCTTGTATCTCCTTCCCACATGCATATAGAACATCTCCCTCTTCATTTTTTAGTATAAAGCCAGTAGAACTCCTACCAGGGTTACCTCTAGAGGCCCCATCAGTGTTTACTTTCACCCACCCTTTTTCTGGAAAATCCCATAGAACCTTTGTGTATTTAAGGGATGGTGTAAATTGTTCCATCATACTTAACATGTTTGGCCACCTGTGAGGAACCTGCTGCACTTGGCTTGCTTACTTTAATTAGAAGTTGCAATGTAGTGGATATCTGATATACAACTCTGTTGATGGTGACTGCCTCCCCATATTTGTATCCATTTCTTCTCTTCTATAGCTCCCATATGATTACAGCGGGCAATGCTTGCATAATAGGCTTCAGTCTTGATACTACATCTGCATTCCAGCATCTTGTTATAGCCTGATGAAATGTAATTCCTTCAATGTTGATTCCTGCATGTCCCATAAAGTACTTCCACACCTTGCCTGCTGAATATGAAGTGAAAACAAGTGGTTTGTTGTCTCTTCTTGTGGTTGTGTACAACACCAACACTTGGATACCATGTGATAACCCAATCTTCTCAAAAAATCATCCAATGGTAGTTTATTCCTCCATAACTTCCACATAAAAAATGATATTTTGAATGGCAATCCCTTTACCCAAATTTTCTTATATGAATTCATTGGATTAGTTCTCCTTCTCAAGTAGACCCATGTAGTTCTTACAGAGAAATGGCCCCTAGGTTCTAGCATCCAATAAAGTGTGTCTGTAACCCCATCCATTATTGGTGGCTTAATGTTCATCAGGATATGGTCTACAAATTCTTCAGGTAGTAACCCAAGTAGTTTCTCAGCATTCCAATTGACCCTTTCCATTACCTCATCCACATTTTTAACCGATTCATCTATTCTAAAGTTTTGGGGAATCAGGAAGTATAATGCCCCCAATCCTGTCCAATTATCAAACCAAAATAGGGATGAACCTATTTTAGGGCACCACATGATCTTATGATCCACCAATTCCCTGCATTCCAACATCTTCCTCCATATGTGTGACCCTCTCTTCTAAGGAACAATCCCTTCACTAGTTTTTTGCAATACTTATTGCTCATGAAAGTGTTCCAAAGGCTTGATTTTGTTATGTAATTCCACCATAGCTTACAAAAGAATGTTGTTGCCACATCATGTAATGATCTGAACCCAATCCCCCTTCTTCTTGTGGCATACATAGTGTAGTCCATAATGCCCAGTGCCTATTATTTCCTGCAACTGAGCTGCTCCAAAAGAACTAGGCTAAAATTTTATATAATCCGTTGATCACATACTTTGGGGGATTAACTGTTGAAAGGAGGTGAATTGGCATGCTCTGTAGAACATGTGCAATAAGGATAGCCCTGCCTCCTATTGATAACATCTTGCCTTTCCAAGATTGGAGTCTGTCTATTACTTTAGTAATCATAGGTTGATAGAACTCAATCTTCCTTCTTGAGTAGAATAGAGGGCACCCTAGATAGATAATAGGAAATTCTTATCTTTTGATGCCTGTAATTCTTTCCACCTTATCCGCCACTTCAGAATTTGAGAGATGGTGTAAATATACTGCAGACTTTGACTTGTTTACCAAATGCCCAGATGCCTTTTCATATTTTGTAAGAACTTCCATAATAAGTGCCAATGATGTTTCATTAGAAGAGGAGAAAATGATTGTATCATCTGCATAGGTAATATAATTTATCTTAGGACTCCACTTAGGCATTCCATATCCACAAAAGTGTGGATTCAAGTGTAGTGAGTTAAGTCCTCTTGATAGAGTTTAAGCAGCCAGGATAAACAAAGTAGGAGATAGTGGATCTCCTTGTTTTACCCCTCTTGTGGATTTGAAGAATTACTCTAAAATAATCTTGTTAGAGAAATTGCTCAAACTAATTGGCCTCAAGTCTGAAAAGGTACAGACCTTTTTTTTCTTAGGTAGAAGGACCAAATTAGTATGTGTGACACACTTAGGCAAGTCATACCCATTAAACAAAGCTCTTACCATTTCCAGTACATATCCACCAATTATATCCCAACAGGATTGGTAGAATTTACCTATGAATCTATCTGGTCCACCTGCACTCTCCCCATTGAGTCCAAACACTGTTGCTTTAACCTCTTCTAAAGTAGGTTGCTTTGTCATCTCTGAGTTTTGTTCCAGATCTATTAAAGATGGCACATGGTCAATAATATCAAATGAAGCAGGGATTGAATCTTAAGTGAATTGATCTTCAAAGAACTTAATTACTTCCTTTGCTATCTCCTCCTCTTCTTCCATCCACACTCCACGGTTGTTCTGAATTCTTTTAAGTTGCAACTTCTTCCTTCTTCCCTTGACTTGGGCAAGAAATAATTTGGTATTCCCGTCCCCATCCTTGAACCAATTCATTCCTGCTTTCTGTTTCGAGAATTTTTCTTCCAAAGCTAGGACCTTTATAAGATCAGCTTGAACTTTTGCAGTCTTTGTCTATTCAACCTTGTAGGATTTGCCTCAAATTCAGCTTCATGCACAATGACAACTTCTTCCAAACTAGAAATCTTTTGAAATATATCTCCAAAAGTCTTCTTGCTCCATTCTGTTAGCATCCTCTTAAGATTCTTCAATTTATGGTTGAATAACACATATTACTAGTACTAAATTAGCTGTCCAGTGTTGTTTCACCACTTCTTTGAAAGAATCATACTCTACCTAAATATTCAGAAACATGAAAGGTTTCTTCACAAAAGGTGCTTCCAAATCACATTTGATTTGAAGAGGACTATGATCTAAACCTATTTTGGGGAGATGTTGTACCTCAATGCCTGGAAAGGTCTCTTGAAACTCAGCATTTGCTAGACACCTGTCTAGCCTCTTAAAGATGCAATCTTCTTCTGCTCTTCCATTCCACCATGTATATATGCTTCATTTGAATCCAAAATCCATCAGGTTACAAGTGTTCATACAGTGTCTGAAGTCATCAATTTCATTTAAGGAAATTGGTAGACCTCCAAATTTCTCTTCCTCATCACAAGTGACATTGAAATCTCCTCCAACTAACCATGGAATTGTTATATCTTGTGATAATAATATAATTTGTCCCAAAGTTCAATTATTTCAAACACATCACACTTAGCATACACCAAAGTCAGCATGAATTCAAAATGTGATTCTGTATGAAATAACTTCAAGGTTAATTGTTGTACTAAATTGTATACAACAGTTACCTCATATACCTCATCTATGAATGCCCAAATCTTGTTTGACACATTAGCAATTGCCTGAGCAAAACCAATTCTGTTTCTGTACCTTTCCAGAGTTCTAGCCTGCTGCATGGGTTCCATGAGTCCAATGAACTCAGTGATTCTTTCTGTGCATTTTGATGAGCAATTCAAATGCCTGATGTGTGTTGACTGTCCTTATATTCCAAATGAGTGCATCCATTACTGTTTGGATTGAGAAAGTGACAAATTGCTCCTTGTTTGAACACCACCTATACAAATAGAGGTGTTCTTCTTTTGTTGTTTCTTTTTTCCTTTTGTTAGAGGTTTCACCTTATCCATGTGCCTAGATGAAATATCTGTTTGCCTGGCTATATTCTTAAAATTCTGAGCTGTGGATTCTTGATCCATGTCTTGGTCATTTCTACTTGTATCTTCTTCTACTTCTTCATTATGAGATGCGTTAGCACTTAGATGAGTTTGTTGAAGAGTGTGTGGCATTGTCTCCCTTCTTTTTATCACTTTCAACTGTTGTTGTTCCATAGGTACTATGTTTTGACCTACAACTTTGACATTCTTCTCCTTGTCACCAGTGTCCTGCTAGCTTTCTTCCACAGTATCCTTGTGCTTTTCCTTTTCTACTGTTCCTCCAAGATCCACTGCTCCCATTGCTATTCTTTCTATGTCTTGTACATGTTGCTCAGGATTTTCTTTTGCCTCCATTGTATGACCTTGTTCTTTGTATGTAATTTGTTTTGCAATATTATGGTTGTTATTATCCTTTATGCTCACAATTGAATCATCATTAAGACTTTTTCTTCATCCTCTTTCTCCTCATGAATTGGTTCATCATCGGTATTAGCCTCTAGAGGTACAATGTCTAAATCTGAATCATCTTCTCTTTGGTCTGCCCATAGTCTGCTGCTACTCCATTGCAACTTCTCATCTGATTTGTGCAAGAGATTGTCATTTGCTTGGACTTCTGGAATATTAGGCATCTCTTTTTCCACTAATGTGTCATGTGAATGGACTTCCTTGCCTGAAGTATTCATTCTAACTTGAAGCTCACCTGAATTAACATTGAAGGCTCTCTATACCCATTGAGCTGTTGTTTCCTGCACACCTGCTCCTTCATTAATAGACCCTACCTCTACTGACTTTTTATTGTATGCTTGTTCCATCTAATTGATTTTGTCTCCTGTATTTTGTGCCCTTGCATCTGTTAGTTCCTGAACTTGCTGTTCATACTCTTCCAATAATTTGTTCTTTGTTAATGCTTTGTCTTTTTGTTTGTCAACATTTGATGGTGTGTCATAAGCTGCTCCCCTAGTAACTGTATCCCTTTTTCCATTCTTTCCTTTATTACTCCCTGGAGATGTTGGATTAAATATTGGAGCTGCAGGGTTTAACTTAGATTTAGGCAGTGCACTTTCTTGCTCTACCAAAGCTAGTTGTTTGCCTTCCTTGTCTTCAATGTTCTCCACTTCTAAGATTTCAAACTTATTAGTGGTCAACACCTGCTGAGGAACCTCTGCACTTTGCTTTCCAACAGGTACAATTGCTCTTCCTTCCTCTCCAGTCTTCTTCTACATTTCTTGGTTTCTTCTATCTCAAATCTATTTCCATTGTGGGCCCACATTGACCACAACCTTCCCACTTGTTAGAATCATCACTGGTCCAGTGTTATTATTTGTTTCATTACCCTCATGGACCTTGGTATCTGGATTCTGTTGCATTTCCTTTCTATCCACCAGTAATTCAAGATGCACCCTCCAGCATTCATCCACATCATGCCCCTGTAGTTTACATTCCCTACAATATTTAGGAAGATAGTAATGTTTAATGGCTACCCATTTAGTCCTTATGTCCCCAGTATTTTCATCAACAATGTCAATCCTTACCTTCTTAGGAAGATCATCTAGCAAGTCTACTAGGACTTTCACCCTAACACAGCTTGGCCTTGTCTTATAAACTGTTGCTTGATCTAGATGCTGAGGGATTCCAACAGCTGAAGCTAATGAAAATAAGCACTCCTTAACAAAAAATGTAGGTAGTAAGTTGGGGAATGATATCCATGCCATCACCTTAGGAGTCTCTTCATCACTTTTAAACTTAGTATCATATATCAACGTACCTAATTGATAATCTTCCACATATTTATCTTTAATATAATAAGCTACCTTTGAGGAAAAGTTAACATAATCCTGCCATAAGGAAAATCTGATAATTATATGCCTGTCCCTCAATACGCCTATGTTACATTCACCCTTTATGCCACACTGCATTGGTGGCATTTCCGCACATATCTAATGCAATCACGCTCCATGGTGAGCCAATAGTATCCAGCTCTTAGTATTTTCTTGGCCAAAACATATTCGCTCATATGAGGTCCCCAAGCCCCTGCATGTATTTCAGCCATGATGGTAGCGGCCTGCTGTGCATCTATACATCTCAGTAGACTCAAATCTGGGGTTCTATTGTATACAACTCCTCTGCTAAAGAAAAATCCATTCGCTAGTCGCCTTATAGCCATTTTCTGATCTCCCGTGGCTTGCACTGGGTACACTACTATCCTCAAATATTCTTTAATATCATGGTACCATGGCTCACCTTCAAGTTCTTCTTCTCTGGCGAAACAATAAGCATTTTGATCGCGAACTTGTATCTGTAGTGGATCTATATAGGCTTTGTCCGGATGGTGCAACATGGACGATAATATGGTTAGAGCATCTGCAACTTCGTTGTGCATTCTTGGGATATGTTTGAACTCTATGGATTGAAACCTCTTAGATAGTTCATGCAGACACTGTCGATAGGGTATAAGTTTCAAAATCCCTTGTCTCCCATTCTCCTTGAATCTGATGTATCAAGAGATCCGAGTCACCCATGACCAAAATCTCTTGAACATCCATGTCTATTGCCATTCTCAATCCCAATGTACATGCTTCATACTCGGCCATATTATTAGTATAGAAAAACCGGAGCTGAGCGGTAACAGGATAATGCTGACCCGTTTCTGAAATGAGTACTGCTCCGATTCCGACCCCTTTGCTGTTGACGGCCCCATCAAAGTACATTCTTTAGCCTGATTTGTCGTCTTGTTCCAATTCCTCAATATTCATTGTCTCCTCATCAGGAAAATGTGTCTTTAACGGTTCATATTCATCATCGACCGGATTTTCTACCAAATGGTCAGCGACTGCTTGTGCTTTCATTGCAGTGCGAGTTACATAAATGATATCAAACTCTGTAAGTAGAATTTGCCATTTAGAGAGCCTTCCTGTGGGCATAGGCTTCTAGAAGATATACTTCAGTGGGTCCAACCGAGATATCTGATAAGTAGTATAAGACGACAAGTAATGTTTTAACTTCTGCGCAACCCATGTTAAAGCACAGCATGTTCTTTCCAGCTGAGTGTGTTTTACCTCGTAAGATGTAAACTTCTTACTAAGATAATATATTGCTTGCTCTTTCTTCCCTATTTCATCGTGCTGCCCCAGTACACAGCCAAAAGAATTATCCAATACAGTCAGATAAAGGATCAAGGGCCTTCCAGGTTCTGGAGGAACCAATACAGGAGGATTGGCCAGATATTCCTTAATTTTGTCAAATGCATCTTCACACTCCTCAGTCCAATTCACCAAAGTATCTTTCTTCAATAATTTGAAAATGGGCTCACAGGTTGATGTTAATTGAGCAATAAATCTGCTAATATAATTCAACCTGCCCAACGAACTCATCACCTATTTCTTGTTCTTCGGCGGAGGTAGGTTCTTCATTGCTTTTATCTTTGATGGGTCTAATTCAATACCACGCTGGCTTACTATGAATCCCAATAGCTTTCCTGATGGCACTCCAAAAGCACATTTTACTGGATTGAGCTTGAGATTATATATTCGGAGCCTCTGAAAAAACTATTTTAGATCCTTGACATGATCACATTGCTTTTTGGACTTGATAATAACATCATCCACATATACTTCAATCTCTCGATGTATCATGTCATGAAACATAGTGCTCATTGCCGTCATATATGTAGCTCCGGCATTCTTCAACCCAAATGGCATCACTCTGTAGCAATATGTCCCCCAAGGCGTGATACATACCATCTTTTCTGCATCTTCTTCGTCTATCAAGATGTGATGATAACCCGCATAACAATCCATAAAAGAACCAATGTCATGTTTGGCACAATTTTCGATCAATATATGGATATTTGGCAATGGATAATCATCCTTTTGACTAGTTTTATTGAGGTCTCGATAATAAAAACACACCCTGGTTTTTTCGTCTTTCTTTGGAACAGGCACAACATTGGCTAATGATACACTCAAATTACACTTTGATAATTAGTGTAAGGTGGCCGGTGTCAAATATAGTAACCCAACTAGGTTACGGTCGAATCCCACAGGGAATAGGTGTGAAACGATTACAGGAGTTAGTGTGTTACCCGACTAGAATCTTAAATCTATTCCGTTAGTAGTAACATGAAAATGTTGTAAGAGTAGTAGAGTATGAGTGAAAGTTGTCTTAGAGTAATAACTACTTTGAATGCTTGATGTAGTAATTAATAAGGTTGATTAAACCAAGGTTGTGTTCCCATAAATGTAGTGTAATGCTATCGGTGTTAATATGACATATTTCTAATGGTTGGTTATTGATATGCAATTAATGTCTATGCAACTACTCAATATTTCCCAATACTTGAATAGTGTTTCCTGTCTTGCTTATTCCTAAAAGTATAAGAGTCACAATTTATAACAATCAATAGATGCCAAATAAAACCCACTTATCCCTAAGCGATTCTATTAAACGAGGTGTAAAGCCTCGAGGCTTTGTTATTTACTTCTTCCAAAATCTAACTCACTTTTTCCAAGCAAAGTAAGACTTAAATGGCTTTTGTCAATGTTTGCAACCACCAACAATAAATGAAGAATTAGAAGTAAAGAAATACCAACCAACCATTATGCATATATTCAATGTTAAACACCCATTTACATAACACACATTTAGGGTTCACAACCTTAGTATTTAAGTTTAGCCACACATGCTAAAATACAAAATACAAGGTGTAATAAATGTCATAAATGCTTACAAAGTAAGAGAATCTTCAATCAAAAGCTTCCAAAAAGATGAAGTATTAAAATCTTGGAGTCTAGTGTAAAGTCTGGACAAGATACCCCCACATAAGATTCTAAAAACTATTTATAGAGGGACCAAATTCGGACAAAAATCGGACAAGTTTACCCTTCTAGGTCAGCTTTGCGACCGCTGATCTGCCACATAACAGGTATGCGGTCCATATATTGAGAGGCAGTGTTGCAGATTAAAAACCCTAGCTGCCAATTCTTCCATCGCATTACCATTCTGCGGTCCGCATAGTGATTGTGCGACCACAGATGGCACCGCATAATTGACTCCTGGGTTTTTTTCTTGTTCATTTTGTGTCAAAAATGCGGTCAGCATGCTTACTATGCGATCGCAAAATGCGTCGCATTCTTGACATGGTTTTTAGCTCTAGACACTGTTTTGCTCTGCGATTTGGTGCGCAACTATGCGGTCCGCATGTGCAATCTGCGATCGCAGATTGGTCCACAGACTTGCCTTTGTGCAACACTTTGCCCTTTTCTTGTCCTCTTGCTTCCATTTTCGTGTCCTTGGTCCTTTCTTCCTCTTGATCTGTAAGAGCACAAAATCACATAAGTATGGACTAAATTTTGCAATTAAACAAGCTAATATCTAAGCAATTAGTATGTAAATGTGCCGAATTTCTCCGGCACATCAACACCCCAGCTTAAATTCTTGCTTGTACTCAAGCAGGCAGAACATACCTATGCCAAACTTTATTCACAAACATAATACAATAATGACACAAGGTAGTGTTCATTGCCAGTTTTTCAAGCATGTACTTAAACAATCGCCCCACTCCTCCCAGACTAGAAGTATGCACATAGAAACAAACCAATCATGCAAGTTCCGAGCCTCATATTGTGACTAAGTGTCACCATCAGCTGAATGCATTTTCGTTTGACTCAAAAAGGTTCAACTTAGTTAAATTCCGCAGTTCATGCACTCTCACCAGAAATGATGTTCCAAACTCACAATATTTACAATATTTACAAGGACAGCTCAAAAAGAACACTAACGCTCAGAAGGAACTTCAAGTGCCACAACATGTCATACCATAGGCTTGCCTTTATTTTAATTCGCCACTTATTCAAGAATGATCGGTTGGAGGTACCATAAGTACTTTTTAGGCTTGTAATGAAGGTTTAGGGAATGTCGGATAAGCATCTGGGTACAAGTGACTCCACCCTCCTTGAACATTACTCGCAAGTGCCATTCTTTTGCACTTTGATTCTCTTCAACCCTCATAACCTCATTAGTATCTAGTTCCCAACATGGACCCACCTTACATACCTCATTTTGTTTTTCAAAGCTCCACAATTTATGTACATACACATGTTTCTCTTTTTATTTTTATTTTTATACACATAGGTAAATAGACTAACTTTTGCTTTCATTTTTCTTTTTCTTTTGGAGTTTGAATGCTATAATAAAAACTCTTTTTGAGGTATATGGTCTTTGACTCAATGCATAACCTTATCCATTTCAACATTTACCCCACCGCCAACTTAGGCTTTTAGCCTCATTCTCGATGTTCAAGAAGGGTCAGGTTCAAGAGAGGGAATTACTTCGCAAAAGGGAAATGTTTGTAACGAGTTAGCCAAAGAAAGGTATAAAGGCTCAAAATGGGTGCTAGTGATATTATCTGTGCACCGGAGGCTTGAAAGGCTAAAGAGGTTATAGCAATAAATCAAAGAATGCCTAAGATCATTCCTCCAACCAAACATACTATCATTAGTATTGAAAGACCAACCAGGCAAGTTCTAGATGACAGAAGTAGACGCAAGAATTATATACAAATAGAGAACTCGCACACACATCGTACATGAACTGCTTTATTCACAGTGTTTAGCACTTTCGAGCAACTATTTTGCAATTCGAAGCTTTTATGGGTTGCCATAGAGTCACAGAATGAGCCTCAGATTCACAGAATTGGTTATAGAGACAAGTTCCCTTAAGACAGTCGTCAATCAATCTATCATTGGGACGAGTCGACAAAGATGACTATAGGAGGATATGTGCTATGTACAGATACACATGTTTGACACTGAGCAACTCCACTAAACTGATCACATTGATTCACACACAAGGTTCTAATTCTACTATTACACTCTTGGAAAAGAATCAGACAAAGAAAAACCAAGAGGAATTGATTTACTAACTAATCAACACAAACAGATCAAAACATTGCTTTATATACCAACGTCGTACCAATGTACACAAGTGTTGATACGCATAAGCACAGAAAGCATCACTATGTACAAGACAAAAAATTACACCAAGGTACCCCACCCCCAACTAAAAATGATGCATTGTCCCCAATGCATAGAAGTAAAACGTAGAGTTTGAGGGAAGACTCCCTGAGGCACACTAAATGCTATGGGAGTAGGCAGCTGGTTGAGTGCCGGGGTGATCACCTTCTGGTGTAGCTGTGAGGACTGGTGTGGGCTCAGTCGAGAGTGTGATCTCCACTGCTGGTAGATGCTCTGGGGTAGGAGAAAGGACTGGCACTGGACCTGGAACTGATGCTGGAGGTACTGTATCCTCGGCTGGCACCTGAGAGCTGCTGGATGCATCAGTTGTAGAAGGGGCTGCTACAGGAGCTGTGGGGCCCCCTCTGTCTATCAAGGATCTCTACAGGGCAACCTCACTCTGTGCACGCTCATCCTCATCACCAGCATCATCATCCTGAGGTGAAGCTCGAGCAGCTGCCTTTCCCTTATCAACAGGCTGAGGGGCTTCATCACTGGAGAACCCCGAGCTATATTCTTCATCTTCACTCTGTCCATCATTTTCCTCATCAGAGGCAATGTCAATCGGGCCAGTAGGAGCTGTGGCATGAGAGTCTCCAGGTGTAGGAATGACAGGGTCGGCCATCAAGTTGGTGAAATCAAGGCCCAAATCTGGCACCACATCTGTACCCTTGTCACCTGCCACAGGAAAGAGGGATGAAATGTCGAAGTCCGAATTCTACATCTTTTGGAAGTCGACTTTCATAGAGGCAACCTCCTTCTTGAGGTCGTGCAAACCACTTACTTCTCCCCATTCCAGCTTCTCTACCCGTAATTCAAGTCCCTGCAGTCTCTCTGCATATGATGCATGTTTCTGCTAAATGTCTGCTATAGCTGACTGCATGGGAGTGCGGGCCTGATTGATCAAATTGGGCAATGTCTTCACAAGTTGGTCGACCTTGGCATTTGCATGCGTAGCTAACAGACCAAGCTTTGAGACTGCCGGAGTAGCCTGTGAGGTCTGAGCAGTGGTAGCAGTAGTCTGGGCAGTGGTAGAATTGGGATCCGTCGGAGGAGTGGAGGACTGTGCAGCATTAGCCTGAGTGACAGGAGGCTGGGATGAAAGGAGGTTCTCCTGAACTACTGCCGCAAGGGGTATCACAGCATCACCAAGGCGGTTGATATCTATGATCCCTTGCTCCTGACCTATAGCATCCCTCTGGATATCAACGGGAACTTGAGCAGCATGGCATATGGCAGTGATCAAGGATGGAAATGGGAGAGAAGTGGCATCTTGCATTGCTCGTCGACCCATCTCTTGAAATATTATCTACCCCACGTTCACTTTGATACCCTGCATTATACAAGCAATTAAGAGGGCCTTCTCAATGGCAATATCGGTCTCATGATTGGTTGGGATCATCCTGGATGCAAGAAATGCAAGCCAGTATCTTCCCTCTTGTGAGAAGCTCTCCTTGTAAATTTTTCGCCCAGGTTGTATCCATGCAGGGGTCCCAATTGCTATGACTGAGGCAATCCAACTCTTTTCACCCTCCTTGTTGGCGAATTTAGCTTTGTACTCTGCTGTGGATGTGTCCTCATCCTAGTCTGGGACAAGAATCTGATTGATGGCCTTGGTACTACACTTGACTGTGAAGCCCCGAACATCCACCTTGTCAAGGTACATCTTCTACCGCTTGTGGTGCTTGGTTCGGGAAGCTCCATAGTTGGCATAGAACTCCCGAACTAGTGACTCATTGTATATGGAAGGGGGTTCAGTGAAACCCATCCATTTCTTCCGCTTAAGGTTTTCAAGGATGTGCGGGTATTTGTCCTTAAGGCCGTTGAGACTCAATTGCTTTTCCGGATGGAGTTTTCTCCGGTCGAGCCATGCTTTGTATTTTTCCCTTGAGCCCTCAATGCCCCAGCGGAGATGGTAGCAGTGCCTTCAGCTGCTTGTTTTCTTCTTGCTTCGGCATGTATATTAACCCCATGCCCAATATCTGCTTCCTCAAGTTGGGATGTTGTTTCTTGTGGCGGGTCCACTCTTTGTCTTTTAGCCACAGCGGGTTTGGTTGCAAGTCGTTTCTGTCCGGGAGCCATATCTGCAAAGGATGCACTGTTAGTACAGACACCAGGAGAAGAGATAGGAAGGAAATGAGCTAAGTGCACATATATGCAATGAACTCTGCGATCGTAAAACTACTCTGTGGACCGCATAGTCACCGCAAAAATGCAAGCTTGAGAACAGTGTCAATCTGCGATGATATCTGCGGTCGCATAACCACTATACGGACTGCAGACATATCGCAGAATGAACATTTGATGAGCCAGAAATTTCCAAGTCTCTGTTTCACTCTGCAGTGGGTTTGCAGACCGCAGATCAATTCTGCGACTGCATTCTCCACCGTATTTTTGCCAGTTGAAGAGGTCGCACAGGTGATGAGTATGCGGTCATTCTGCGGACCACAAAACAACTATGCGATCGCATAATGACCGCAAATGTCGTCATCCCTAGCTAACCTAGGGTTAGGTCTGCGATGAAAATGCGGTCCGCATATCAGACATGCGGACCGTAGAACCAATCGTTCTAAGACAACGGTCCTATTTTTCATCCATGGCTACCCAATTCTTCTACCAATTCCTTCCCCACAACATGTTTAGACCCAAATCAACCTTATTTTAGCCATTCAACCAAACCAACAACGAGTCCCCCAAAATTTTGTTTTCTCAAAACTCTAACGACAGAGATGGAAAAAGGAAGTACATACCAGATGCAAAGCGTGAAGGTCAGTGGAGAACTTGGTGATTCGCCTTTGCGTGGGTTCGATCCCGCCTCTCTTCTCTCTTTTTCTTTTTATTTTTCTTTTTCTTTTTCTCTCTTTTTTTTGTTTTGTACTGAAGCGTAATAGGAACGTGCCTGGTAGATATGCAGACTCACGACGACCAATCTGCGGACCATTCCGCGGTCGCAGATCTGACCTGCGGACCGCATAATGGTCGCATTTTAACAGCCAACTAAGCAATTTCTCAGATTCATTCTGCGATCCATTATGCTGTCGCAGAACTAACATGCGGACCGCAAAACGATCGCATTTGAACACGTAATTTGGCCAACTCTCTGTTTCATTCTGCGGTGGATTTGTGGACCGCAGATCAATTCTGCGACCGTATTTCCACCGCTTTTTTTCTCAACATATTGTCCCTTCTTCTGCTCATGCATGTCCACCAAGTATTGAGACCTTTTGGGCTCCCTACACTTCAACAGATGTTGTAAAGAAGAAAAATTAATAAAGAAAATGCAAAAATAAAGACGGTGTTACCACCCATGGGTTTCCTCTCATGCAGCGCTTGATTTAACGTCGCGGCACGAGGGGACTGATTGCTTCACTTTCACCCATTGGATGGGAAAGGACCATCCTTGAGAGACAGCTGCTCTACCACATTCCTTTCACTATCAATGCCCAAGTAATGTTTGATGCGTTGGCCATTCACTCTAAATGTTCGGGAACCGTCTGTTGTCTCCAATTCCACCGCTCCATATGGGGAGAAATTCACCACTTTAAAGGGGCCTGACCATTTCGATTTAAGTTTACCCAGAAACAATTTTAGCCTTGAGTTAAAGAGTAAGACCAGATCACCCGCCTTGAACTCTCTTTTCAAGATCTTTTTGTCGTGGACAAACTTCATTCGTTCTTTGTACACAGCTGCGCTCTCATAGTCATGGAATCGGAATTCTTCTAGTTCATTTAATTGTGTTAGCCTCAAGTTCGCAGCCTCAGCCCATTCCAGATTTAGCTTCTTTAATGCCCACATGGCTTTGTGCTCTAACTCAACTGGTAGATGACATGCTTTACCAAAAATGAGTCGGTAATGAGAAGTACCAATAGGAGTTTTGTAGGCTGTGCGGTATGCCCACAATGCATCATCTAATCTTCTTGACCAGTCAGTCCTATTTGCATTCAGAGTCTTGTCTAGAACATTCTTGATCTCTCGGTTGGAGACCTCCACTTGACCACTCAACTGCGGATCATATGGTGTGGCCACCTTGTGTTTGACACCATACTTCTCAATTAGCCCTACAAACGCTTTGTTGTAGAAGTGTTATCCACCATCACTAAGAATGGCTCTAGGGGTGCCAAACCGAGTGAATATATTCTCTTCAAAAAGGCAGTCACACTCCTTGCCTCAATGTTTGGTAAGGCAACGGCTTCAACCCATTTGGAAACGTACTCCACTGCCACCAAGATGTACTTCATTCCATAAGAGCTCACAAAGAGGCCCATGAAATCAATTCCCCATACATCAAAGATTTCTATCTTCATCACATATTGCATAGGCATTTCATGCTTTTTGGAGATTGAACCTTGTCGTTGACATTGATCAAAAGATTTTGCAAATTGGTTTGCATCATGGTAGATGGAAGGCCAGTAATGACCACACTCAAGAATCTTGGCCGCCGTTCTATTGCCTCCATGATGTCCCCCAACCAGTGAGTCATGACATGCCTTGAGGATTGGCATAATTTCTTCTTGTGGTACGCACCTCCGAATGATGTTGTCGGCACGCACTCGAAACAAATAGGGCTCCTCCCAATAGTATTGCCGATAATCCCTCATGAACTTTTTCATTTGATGAGATTCTAAACCTTCCGGAATAAGATCGCTGACCAAGTAATTAGCAATGTCTGCATAACATGGAGCAAAGGTATTGGAGAGTGCCAAAATATGCTCATCGGGGAATGCATCATTTATGTCAAGCTCTTTCTTAGGTCTCCCTGCTTCCTCAAGCATTGGTAAGTGATCCGCAACTTCGTTTTGTGTACCTTTACGATCTTTGACTTCAAAGTCAAATTCCTGCAACAAGAGAACCCACCTAATTAGTCGAGGTTTTGCATCTTTCTTCGCCATGAGATATCGAATACCCGCATGATCTATGTAGACCACCACCTTGGACCCCAACAAATAGGCCCTGAACTTCTCAAAAGCATACATAATGGCAAGAAGCTCTTGCTCAATGACTGTGTAGTTAACTTGCGCCCCATTGAGAGTTTTGCTTGCATAATAGACCAGATGAAGTATTTTGTTGTGGCGTTCTCCTACCATTGCTCCAATTGCGATGCCACTGGCGTCACACATGAGTTCGAAAGGAAGAGTCCAGTCGGGAGTAACAATAATAGGTGCCGTGGTGAGCCTCAACTTTAATTCCTCAAATGCTTTGAGGCACTTGTCATCAAACACAAATTTTGCCTCCTTCTCAAGAAGCTTGCACATTGGGTGTGCAATCTTGGAGAAGTCCTTGATGAATCTCCTATAGAATCCGGCGTGGCCCAAGAAGCTTCGAACACCTTTTACCGAAGTGGGTGGAGGAAGTCTAGAAATGATCTCTATCTTTGCCCGGTCAACCTCAATGCCATGCTTAGAAATCTTATGCCCTAACACAATACCTTCATCCACCATGAAGTGACATTTCTCCCAATTTAGCACAAGATTCGTCTCCTCGCATATCTTAAGCACTTGTCTAAGATTTGCAAGACAATGCTCAAAAGAATCACCTACAACAGAGAAATCATCCATGAAGACCTCTAGAAAATCCTCCACCATGTCGGAGAAAATGGACATCATGCATCTTTGAAAGGTTTCCGGAGCACTGCACAAACCAAATGGCATCCGACTAAAAGCAAATGTCCCATAAGGACAAGTGAATGTTGTTTTCTCTTGATCCTCCAATGCGATCTTGATTTGGTTGTAACCGGAATACCCATCAAGAAAACAATAGAAGGCCCTTCCCGCTAGCCGATCAAGCATTTGATCAATAAAAGGCATAAGGAAATGGTCCTTGCAAGTTGCATTATTGAGCTTTCGATAATCCATGCACACTCTCCACCCGGTTACCATTCTTGTTGGGATGAGCTCATTTTTTTTCATTTTCAATCACGGTTATGCCTCCCTTCTTTGGTACACATTGCACCGGGCTCACCCAAGAAATATCAGCAATTGGGTAAACAACTTCGGCGTCTAACCACTTGATAATTTCCTTCTTCACTACCTCTTGCATTTAAGGATTTTATCGCCTTTGATTCTCCACACTTGTTTTAGTGTCATTCTCCAATTGGATCTTGTGTTCACAAATACCCGCAGGAATGCCACGGATGTCAGCGATTGTCCACCCAATAGCTTGCCTATGCTCCTTTAAGACTTCCAATAATTGCTCCACCTGCACATCATTCAACAGAGAAGAAACAATTATGGGTAAAGTATCATTAGAGACAAGAAATTTATACCTTAGGTGCGGAGGAAATGGTTTGAGCTCTAGTTATGGTGGGTCAATGATTGATGGCTTTGCGGGGGGAGTAGCTCTATTCTCTAAATCAAGAGAAAGCTTTACCGGCATGTAAGTGTAGGACCCAAGACCCTCCAATGCATTTACCAACTCTATGTACCCATCCATGTCTTCCCGATCAAAATTTACCAAGATAGCCGCCAATGCCACAACAAGGCATTGTTCTTCCATTTTCAATTCCACAACATCCTCTATCTCATCAAATGCTTCTATCATAGAAATGCTGTCATATTCATGGGGAAACTTCATGCCCTTGCTTGCTTTAAATGTAACCTCTTCATCATTCACCCGAAATTTAATCTCATTCCGCTCCGAATCCATGAGTGCTCTTCCTGTGGCGAAGAATGGTCTCCCCAAAATGATAGGAATTTCTTTATCAACCGAATAATCAAGAATTACAAAGTCCGAAGGCAAATGGAATTTCCCCACTTTCACTAGTATATCATCAACATTTCTTACCGGTCGCTTGATGGAAAGATCGGCCATTTGCAATCTCATGCTTGTTGATCTTGGCATACCCAATCCCGTTTGCTTATAAATGGGAAGTGGCATCAAGTTGATGCTAGCTCCATTGTCACATAGGGCTCTTGCAAATTCACGCGCCCCAATAGTACAAGGTATGGTAAAGGCTCCCGGATCTTCCTTCTTTTGGACCTGAGTTGTGGCAATAATAGAACTAACCGGGTGAGTCATGTTTACTACCTCATGCTTTGTGGCCTTCTTCTTGGTGATCAAATATTTGAAATACTTAGCAAAACCCGGCATTTCTTGAAAAGCTTCCACAAAAGGAATGTTCACCGTCAATTTCTTGAGAATGTCGTAGAACTTTTCAATTTTGCTATCATCAATCCTTCTTGCTAGCCTTTGAGGGAATGGAGGAGGAGGCCTAGGAATATGTGGAAGAGGTTTTGATTACTCTTTCCCCTTTTCCTTTTCCTCTTCTCGATCTTCTTGTGGTGCTTTAGCTCTTTCCGGAACTCTTTCAACTTCAACAACCTTTGGTTCTTCAACCACAACAATCTTTTGTTTTTCAACCTCAACAACCATTTGTTCTTCAACCCCAAATCTTTGCTTGGTCTCTACATCTTCAACCATGTGTTCACTCTCTCCGGTTAGCACTTCTCCACTCCTAGTGGTGATTGCCATGACGTGAGAGGTTGGACCACTTCCACTACCTCTTGGGTTTGCAATCGTGTCACTAGGGAGTGTTCCTTTTTGCTTGGGGTTTTGCTCCTTGGAGAGGTCTCTCATTTGCATCTCTAATTTTTGGATGGAGGCGGTATGAGAGATAACGACCTCAGCCATGTTCCTCATTGAAGCATCAGACTTTTCTTGATTTTGTAGCACTCTCTCAAGCATAGCTTCCAATTTTGAATCATTTGAGGACCCTTGGTTTGAATGTTGCCCTTTTGGAAGAACATAGGGGTTTTCACTCGGTTAGAAAAGTTGTTGTTGTTGCCCCAATTTCTTTGTTATGAACTACCTTGGTCATACCTCCATTGTTGGTTGCCTTGCCCTTGTGGGTTTTGGCCTCCATTGGTTTTGTGATCCTTGACCTTGATAGTATTGCCTTTGGTACCCTCCTTGGGGGTTGTTGATGTAATTATCCTCTTCCAAATCTTCATTAGGAATGGGTGGCATATCCTCGACGACATTGACCTTCTTCGTTTGATTTTCCGTGAACATCTTCGTCAACACATTAATATTTGTGGCTAACCCCGCAATGATTTGGTCTCTCTCTTGGTTTTCCTTGATCAAATTTGTCAAAGAAGGAGACCCATAAGCTGTTCCACCGGATGTATCCTCGGAATGCCATGCTTGATTATGTTTGGCCATCTTGTCGAGGATTTGAGTTACCCTAGCAAAAGACTTATCCATAAAAGTTCTTCGCAATGGCTTGGTTCATGGGATCAAGACCCATGTAGAACTTCTCAAGCAAGATAGAATCAGGGAATCCGTGATTTGGCGACCTGACCAAATATAGTTTGAAGCGATCCCACGCCTCATGTAAATGCTCTCCTTGTTGTTTCTTAAAGAAGAAGATTTTGTCTCTAAGCTCGGACTTCTTGCTTTGTGTGAACCATTTTGCTAGGAATGCCCAAACAAGTTCGGGCCATGATCGGATTGAATTGGATGGCAAGGTTTGAAGCCACCTCCATGCATCACCGGCCAATGAGTACTTGAAAACTCTTAACCTTAAAGCATCTTCCGAGACATTGGTTTGTTTGTGCATAACACACACTCCTAGTAAATTCCTTAAATGTTGAGTTGGGTCGTGATCGGTGGAATTCCTGAAAAACACTTCCTCCTTGAGCATGAGAATTAGACCATGATCCACCTTAAATGTTGAGGCACCAACAACAGGGGGTACGATTGTATTTGTGTCATCGATATATTCATCGATATCCGCAAAAGGATTTTCTTCCCCTTCGTCCTCATAGTCAAGCATTGTAGCCTATCACACCAAGCAAAGCAAGCAAAGTGTGATGGAATAGAATTAGATATCAAGTAAAGTACACACTAATGAGTAATTTCAAAACCGTATTCCCCGGCAACGGCGCCAAAATTTGATACTCTCAAATTACACTTTGTTAATTAGTGTAAGGCGGTCAGTGTCAAATATAGTAACCCAACTAGGTTGGGGTCAAATCCCATAGGGAATAGGTGTGAAACGATTGCTGGAGTTAGTGTGTTACCCGACTAGAATCTTAAATCTATTCCGTTAGTGGTAACATGAAAATGTTGTAAGAGTAGCAGAGTATGAGTGAAAGTTGTCTTAGAGTAATAACTAATTTGAATGCTTGATGTAGTAATTAATAAGGTTGATTAAACCAAGGTTGTATTCCCATAAATGTAGTGTAATGCTATCGGTGTTAATATGATATATTTCTAATGGTTGGTTATTGATATGCAATTGATGTCTATGCAACTACCCAATATTTCCCAATACTTGAATAGTGTTTCCTCTTTTGCTTTTCCCAAAGTCTAAGAGTCACAATTTATAACAATCAATAGATGCCAAATAAAAACCACTTATCCCTAAGTGATTCTATTAAACGAGGTGTAAGGCCTCGAGTCTTTGTTATTTACTTCTTCAAAAATCTAACTCACTTTCCAAGCAAAGTAAGACTTAAATGGCTTTTGTCAATGTTTGCAACCACCAACAATAAATGAACAATGAGAAGTAAAGAAATACCAACCAACCATTATGCATATATTCAATGTTAAACACCCATTTAGGGTTCATAACCTTAGTAATAAAGTTTAGCCACACATGCTAAAATAAAAAATACAAGGTGTAATAAATATCATAAATGCTTACAAAGTAAGAGAATCTTCAACCAAAAGCTTCCAAAAAAATGAAGTATTAAAATCTTGGAGTCTAGTGTAAAGTCTAGACAAGATACACCCCACACAAGATTCTAAAAACTATTTATAGAGGGACCAAATTCGGACAAAAATTAGACAAGTTTACCATTCTAGGTCAGCTTTGCGACCACGGATCTGTCGCATAACAGGTCTGCGGTCCGCATATTGAGAGGTGGCGTCGCAGATTAAAAACCCTAGCTGCAAGTTCTTCCATCGCATTGCCATTCTGCGGTCCGCATAGTGATTGTGCGACCGCAGATAGTACCACATAATTGACTCATGGGTTTTCTTCTTGTTCATTTTGCGTCAGAAATGCGGTCCGCATGTTTACTATGCGATCGTAGAATGCGTCACATTCTTGACATGGTTTTTAGCTCCGGACACTATTTTGCTCTGCGATTTGGTGCGCAACTATGCAGTCCGCATGTGCAATCTGCGACCGTAGATTGGTCCACAAACTTGCCTTTGTGAAATACTTTGCCCTTTTCTTGTCTCTTCGCTTCCATTTTCGTGTCCTTGGTCTTTTCTTCCTCTTCATCTGTAAGAGCACAAAATCACATAACTATGGACTAAATTTTGCAATAAAACAAGCTAATATCTAAGCAATGAGTATGTAAATGTGCCGAATTTCTCCGGCACATCAGCTAACCAGGTGGGATATTTGGTGACACGTATAACCTCTGCCTCGAATTGCTTGTTGAATTCTTCTTTTATTTTCACACTGATATCCATTTTAAACTTCCTTAACTTTGCTTAACCGGCCGGCATTCTGAATAAATGGGCAACTTATGTACCACCAGATCAGTACTGAACCCGGGCATGTTATCATAAGACCAAACAAATATGTCCTTTTACTCATGTAACAACCTGATCAAATCTTCTCTAAGAGAAGTCTCTAAGTGTACACTAATCTTTGTTTCTCAAACATTCTCCTCACTTCAAAAATTAATAGACTCCGTCTCATTTAAGTTCGGTTTGGGTTTTTCTTCATAATGGCTCAAATATTTACTAATTTCCTCCAATACTTCCTCATCCTCATATTCCACTTCATATTCGTTTTCAATTTCCTGTATAAGTATCCGATTATCAAGACTGGACCATGAATCCTTCATGCATGACATATCATTGGAATCATCAAATATTTAACTGTACAAAAGAAGAAGAAAAATAAAATAAGGCAAAAAATGGAGGAAGAAAAGAAATTGCATTTCATTGAATTTTTGAAAGGTAACAAGATTTGGATACATTTGTCTTGACGGGATATAGGATTACAATTTTAAAACAAGACAAATTTGGGAATGAAATATTAAAAGATAACTACCACAACTCCCTCCTGATTGGAAGAGGAGTAGCTTCCTAGTTATTTAGCATAGTGTGAGGTCCAACAAATTGAACGTCCATTTTTCTTGTTCATCGGTTGTCTCTATCACATTCACATCTTCAAATAACCTTTCAAATCTTGCTAAAAGCTCTTCATCCGGTTTTATCTCTGCACAGTTTGGCATGATAGTTGCCAGACGTGTCTGTGTACCAGGCTTGACAAAGAAGTTGGACAATTTTGGGATAGGTTTGGGGAGGGTCCTCTCTTTCTTTTTCTTTTTCTTAGCTCTCTGTATATCAGCAATGGTTGGCTTGAAACCCAAGCCGAAAGTATCAGTGCTACCTAGAAGATGAATTGGTTGCGTTATACCCTGCAAGGTAACTCCTAAACCCTTTTACGGAAAGAACCCATTTTTTATCATCTCTTTGGCGACCATGACCGCTGCAGGGGCCACTATGGGTACTGGCATATTTTCTCCTTCAGATATTTTATTCACAGTCACGGTGTCGATTACTTGGTACACCCACGGACCTTTATATCCTTCAACTTCCTCAAATGGTGTAATAGCATTACAAACATCATCTTTCCCGTGCACTATTATTTCTTGTTGCTCCCACTCAAATTTTACCATTTTATGTAAAAAAGATGGTACTGCTTTCGCAGCGTGGATCCATGGACGTCCTAACAAAAGGTTGTATGATACACTGACATCCAGCACCTGAAACTCCATAGTGAAATCCACTGGTCCGATAGCAAGTTCTAGTATGATATCCCCCACAGTGTTCTTTCCGCCTCTATCAAAACCCCTCACACATACACTGTTTCGGTAAATCCTCTCATGATTAACTTTCAGCTTCCCTAGAGTTGACATTGGACAAATATTGGTGCTTGATCTGTTGTCCACCAAAATACAAGTTACTATAGATTTTTCATATTTTACCGTGAGGTATAGTGCTTTATTATGTTCCGTCCCTTCTAGCGATAGCTCGCTGTCCGAAAATGTTATCTTATTTGTCTCAAAGATCTTGTTTCTGATTTTCTCCAGATGACATACCGAGATTTTGTCTGGTACGTGGGCTTCATTTAAAATCTTCATCAACGCCTTTCTTGTTCATCAGAATGAATAGCAGGTATAACAATGATATTTGAGTGGGCGCCTTCCTGAATTGCTCAACTATGGAGTAATCTTGAGCTTTCATTTTCTTTAGAAATTCCTCAGCTTCTTCCTCGGTGACTGCTTTCTTTACATAAGCTAGCTTTTCTTTCACCACTTTCGTCTTTCTCAAATCATCATGGGAAAAACATCGCCCAGAGCGGGTCAAACCATGAGTTTTACAAATTTACCCCTTCACTTATTTCCCTTTATACATTACAGTTACCTTGTCATATTCCAAGGTACATCCTTGGTACTGACAACCGGCATCTGATCAACTGGTTTGATAATCACTGGCTCTATATAAGCCCCTTTCATAGTCAGTATGGGCTTCACCCTAGATACTATTACTTTTACTGGCTCGGGCTCAATTATCACCGATGACTGTTTTGCTGGTGGCTCAATTGACACTTTCTCACTTTCAGCTTTCTCCTCGACTTTGCTGTTTGCTTTAATTGTCATCACCATCCGAGAAGGTTTTTTGTAGCTCTCTCCCTGTACTAGCTCTATCATATGTCTTTCATGATGCGCCAGAAAAGGATTTTGCGTTATAATGGGAGTCTCGGGTGTTTGCACCTCAATGCTTCTGGAGTCAGTGAGTTCTTGTATTGCAGACTTTAAGTGCCAACATTCCTCTGTGTCATGTCTCGGTGCCCCATAGCAATATTCACAACGAACGGATTGGTCTATGTTTCTTGCTGGAGGGTTGGGAATTTTAGGCTCAATGGGATTCAACATTCCTAATTCTCTCAATCGGTGAAAGAGACCGGTATATGATTCTCCCAGAGGAGTCAATATTCTTTTCTCTGAGCCCTGTCACCTTTCACTTTAGGGCCAGGACGGAAGTTGGTTCGGTGTGGATATCTGTAGGTTTTTTATGGTGGGTAGGCATTTTGGGCATGGTAAACATTTTGAGGAGCTGGGGTTCGTCATGAAGGTGGAGGTGGTGGGTAAGATTGAGCATGCTAGACTTAAAATTGGGGACCGGTTGGAGGATAATATTGTGGAGGTGGGTTATATGGTGCTGGTGGGTATGGTTGGTACGGGCGAGGTTGATAATGATATGGATTGTGCCCCGGGATCAAGATCTTCCTTCAATAACCACCACTTCCTCCTTCTTCTTATTTCCAATCGACCCTCATGTTCTTGTCTGAATTGCTTGATTTGTAGCCTTGATGGCTGAGTAGCTCATAATCTTATTCGTCTTCAGACATTCTTCCACAAAACTCCCCATATTTACTACCTCATTAAAGGTTTTCCCGACCGCAGACACCAAATGGACGTAGTATGTTGGCTCCAAAGCTTGTAGCAAACAATCTACCATTTCTCCTTCTTTCATTGGTGGATCCACACGGGCCGCCTGTTCCCTCCACCTGAAACCATACTCCCGAAAGCTTTCTCCGGGCTTCTTTTCCATCTTAGTCAATGGCAATCTATCAGGGATGATTTCCAGATTATATTGAAAATGGTTTGCAAATGATTGAGCTAAATCATCCTCATCGAACCATCGGGTATGATCTTGGTGGGTGTACCATTCCAATGCCGAACCATTGAGGCTTTGAATGAAGTAGGCCATAAGTAGTTCATCCTTTCCTCCAGCTCCATGCATTTTACTGCAGTATCCTCGCAGATGGGCCACTGGATCACCATGGCTATCATACATGTCAAATTTTGGCAATTTAAACCCGACAGGTAGCTGTACTTCAGGAAACAAGCATAAATCTTTGTATGCCACACTAACTTGGCCTCCCAGACCCTGCATATTTCGAAATGACTGCTCAAGGCTCTTCATTTTCCTGGCCATCTCTTCTTGTTCAGGGTTTATAGAAGGTGTCTCCTCCTCCGTCATGTCGATGAGTGGGGTGTAAGAATCATGTTGCCTGAAGGTGGGTTCTAGCGGGTAGTAATGATTATCCTGGATATGAAATAAAGGCTCGCTAGAGGATTTATGTAAAGCGACTGGAGGTGGTGCCACATACACGGGAGTGGCCTGAGGTGGTAGTGGTGGAACTTGTTTAGGCAGGGGTGGTGTTACTCGTGATGTAGTGGCGTAATAGTGCGGGTAAGCAGGATATGTGGAAGATGAATTCATGGTGGGTGGTTCTTGGTTTGGGTTTGAGGGAGGAATATATGTGGGGTTAGCTTGGTAAGACGGTAAGGGTTGTTCCCTTGACCAAGCCTGGTACATTTCTGACATTTGTTGTTTCAACTTATACATTTCTTCCTTCATGCTAGTCACATCCATTACTTCCTCCTCTTGCACGAGATCCATGATTATAGGCTCAATTTCTTGGGTTACCGCTTTTATCATGCTTTTGGAAAGAGTGTTGTAGTTGTGATGTGCCAGAATGCCAGTTGCTAACTATTTTATTTAATATTCATCAACAACAAAAACTTGTTAATAGTTTGATCATAATAGATAAACATCATAAGTTTTAAAAACACAACTTTTGCCTAGTAATTATGCATCATCCCGACATTATTCTTCTTTTAATCCGCCAATTTTCTTTTTCCCCGCTTTTTTTTCTTTTGTTTCCACCCCTCATTGCTTTCATTGTTTCTTTTTCTTCTTTTCCCTTTTTTCTTTCCTCTTTTTTTCATTTTTTATCTTATATGTTTGCCTAGCGCTCAAGCAATTTGCATTTAAGAGAAAAATAATGCCAATTTCTTTTGAATTTTCATTGATATTAAAACATTGATTACAAAAGATGATGTTGTACAACAAATTTCTAAATGTGGAAAAATACAAAACAAAAATGCATGCCCTATGAGTACATTAAAGCTCCTAGTACCCGCGAGACATCGTTCGGTTTTACCGTGGGCCTATATGCTAATCCCTTTTGGAGTTTGTCTAGGTCGATCATTACTTGTTTCACAAAGATCATTGTTGTTTGCGGTAAACGTTGACTAAGTCATATCCTCGCACAGTTGGCATTTCCGCGTAATGCATTGAGCAATGTTGACAATTCTTTCCCTGATGACCCCTTTTTCTTAAAGTAACCTACCAATATGTTCGGCACGAGCATCTAAGGTTTGCTGGTTCTTCTTTTTTAGTTGTTGTAGCTCTATTTCTAATCGAGCCATGGCCATGTAGTAATTTTCTCTCTCTACATCAAATTCTTTTGTTTGTTTACTACTTTTGACCTCGGCTGTGCCGATCTTCTTCCTCAATCGGGCTACTTTAACATTATGTTCATCTTTCAACTGTCAAACCATCCGAGCTCTTTCTTCGGCGTTCCTGGCCAATTGTTTCCGAACCCCAACTAGTTCCTTTTCATCTTTAACTAGATCAAAGCTTTAACTAGCTTCTCATCTTGGGCAAGTCGAATTGGGGTTTCGGTTGTTGTTCTTATTTTCACAATCTGAGCCTTCAAGTTTTCAGTTTCTTTACTCAGTTGTTTCTTTTCACCCTCATCGGCTGCTGCTTGTAGGTCGATTTTGAATTTGAGGTCCTGGAATTGTTTTTCTAACATGCTGATTTTGGCTCTATATTCATTTTCCTTGGTCATCCAATCTTTTTGTTCCTTAGACTGCTCGGCAAACTGTTGAATATAAGACCTCTTCATAGGTCTCTCATGCTCAACATCTCTGCGGTACCATGCGGAATATCCTGGTGATACTTCTCCTCTAGCCCGATCTCTCACACAAGTGTCTATTCCCAGACATTGGCATTCATTCCATATTTGCCGAATTTTTGCTTCTGGGAATTGCCCATCAGGACAGATTTCTATTACTTGAAGACTAAGGTCCCCATCATTCGGCACCACTTGATATCTTCCGAGTTACCTTAATACTTGGTATGGCGCACAAGGTTGGATTCTCTTGAGACCCATTAATAGAAAATACGACCCTTCCGTTGGTATATATATAACTTCATTGAGGGGCAGCCTTCCATATGCCCATTCTATTTGGCTAGCGGTCAGTGATCGTAAATATGTGATCCAACCCTTCGACGCTTCTAGCAAGTTGGCCTCATTTGTCCTAAAGTAGAATTCTTCGATACACATCTTTTCAGACGATCCATAGCTTGAAAACTGAGGGTGGCAGCATAAATTCTCAATCATCCACATTGGAGAAGTAAATTGCACCCGTCGAAGAAATCTTGTCCCGCTTTGCAGGCCGTGAGAGCACGGAAGATATCGGCCACTATCATTGGTGCCAACGTACTGTTGTCCTGTACAAGGAGAGTATTGGAAATTCCGGCAAATCTAATGTCAATATTCCCATCTTTCCTCGGAAATATGATCAATCCCAAAAAGGCTACCATAAAGGCGAAATGCCTGTGTTCCTCCCACTTAGCTCAGTTTGCTTTGCTGCAGACTTTGTTTGTTGGATCATTGAATCCTCCAACGTGGCCATATCTACGGTATATAAAGTTCATAGTGCAGAACCCGTGAACCACGTAATCACTGTGAACATTTCTGGCAATCATTAAAGAGTCGAGGAATCTGTGCACACTAATAGCCCTTGGAGCAACCGGATACTTGTCTTTTAAGGGAACCTCGCCCTTCCCGATGTAGTTAGCAATTTCCTCCAATGACAAAGTAAGCTCAAAATCCGAGAAGTGGAGCACAATATGTTTGGGATCCCAGCAAGCAACTAGAGCTTGGATAATATCACCTCGAGGTACTATGTTTAGCTGCCCAGTACGATCTTTTAAATATTTGTTGACCCAATCCTGTCCATCTTGGCCTAGATCATTCCACCACAATCGCAACTCCAAAGGGATCTTGTTCATTAGTGCAAATGGTTTATTTTGTATTGTGCTCATCCTGCACATTCATTGAAGGCGATTTATTCAAAAAGAAAAATCTTTTAAGGACAATTTTAATTATTTCAAAAGAGTCAACCTTTTCCATATTTCATTTGAAAATATCAAGGCTATTATTTTAAAGGAAATGACTTCAAAGTCGCCATTTTTGCACAAACAGCCTTCCGGCGTCCTTTCGGACATTCGGCTATTTTCAAAAATGGCATCACTTTGATTTTATTGAAAACTAAAATTTGACATTTTCTGGTTATTTTTTGAAAAGGGGTGGTTGGACCTGTCATGGGTTGCCTACATATCTCACATCCGGAGACAATCAAACCTGCGTAGTTCCATCAAATTGTTTTACGACCAATTATTTCAACAAAATTGTTTCGACTGTTTTCAAACATTATTTTCAAACTTTTGATAGCGTTTCGTCAATATTTCGGTATTTCTATTCTAATTTTTTTTTTAGGTATTTAGCCGGTCAGCATAATAATCTACGACAAATAAATGCAACATATAATCATGTTCGGTCTTTGATTTTCGGGTCACCTGTCCTAGATGGACCCAACGCCTGTGTTGAGTCCCCTAAGTCAGATATGATGCAAATAAACATCCTAAATCTAGGCTCAATATCCTGATTTTTCATGGTACTAGACTGTGTACCCGAGTGGACAACTTGCATCGAGGAGGGGGCTACGTACCGGGGACCCGCGGGATCATCCGGCTTTGTAACTTATCCGGCCTCTATTATCTTATAGGGTATTGACTTAACAGAAATGGGAGTCTCAACCAGTAAGCACATCCCCGAAGATAAGAAGAGAAAGGTTTTCGGCACAATTTTATATATACAATTCACGTAATATCAAAACGGTAAACATGTAGCACATTGATCAAAGCATATAATGAAATCAGATAATATAAAAAATAACAATTTAATCGAGCTCGAATTCTTAAACCCTGAATCGAAGTTCTGGGTTTCATATCCCCAGCAGAGTCGCCAGAGCTGTCACACCTCTTTTTTACTTATAACGTATACCCGTTATTTACTCATACACCCCGGGAAGGGATATAATAACAATAACAGGGAAGGAGTTTTTTCACTTAAAGGACAGTCGGAACGTGATTTGTTTATTAGATTTTAGAGTCACCACTTAGGAAAATAATGGTGTCCCAAGTCACCGGTTTAATCCCGAACCGAGGAAATTATGACTCTGTTTAATAGTTCGCGTAACTAGAAATCCGGATAAGGAATTCTGTTAACCCCGGAGAAGGTGTTAGGCACTCCCGAATTCCGTGGTTCTAGCACGGTCGCTCTACTATCGTATTTGTTATATTTGATTTCCTTATATGCCTTAGTTTCAAATGCTATTGATGTTCCGCTTTGGTTAATTTTAGGATTTTGCGATGTTGCAAAAATGCATTTCGAATCACACCGCAACTAGTACGCTTGTGACCTTAATGCGTTTCAGCTTCGCCGGGATTTTGATTTGAGTCACATAAATGTGCACTCGTATTAGAAATGTATATTTATTATAAATTGTTCCCTAATGTGTCTACATCTTGTTAATTTTGGGAGAGACCGTGGAATTCGCTAAATGGTCTTTCCAATTTCTAACATTTTTATAGGAAATTATGGAGGGCCCTGCAACTATGCCTTTGTGATTTGGCGAGGCTCGTCTCCGCTTTTATTAAGGTTTTTTCCTAAGTATACTATATTTTATATTTCTATTTTTTCTTAGGTATAAATGCTTCAGATTTATGTCATTTTTATATCATCCTTTATTGGGATTCAGGCCTCCTTTTATACGCTATTGGACCTGAAATCCAGGCTTCCTCACATTATTGCACCCAGGTGCAACTGAATAGCTAGGTTCCAGCTAACATTTTCATTTCTATCCCAAGGCATTAATGCCATGTCAATTAGATATGGGCATGTATTCACGGCGAGGCCCAGATTACTTACGTCTAAAGCGGAATCAAAGCAGATTAACATTTTCACAACAGTACTACGAACAAATACTATTCAATACTAATAATTAACTATTTCAAAAAATGGCAAATTACATTCGATCCTTACTGATTTAAATATTGTCAACTAACTAAAAATGTTAACACTAGTTTAATCAACTTGTTACTATTTAACTACTAAATTAAAAGAGTATGAATCTATGAATTATTCATTGATGAGACACTATTTACAGAGTTATTATTGCTCTCATTAAACTGAACAGTGTTCTAAGCTTCAACTAGACATGCTCGAATTACCAATGTTATTACAACCACATTCAGATCACCATATCACAATAGCTTAATACGTGTTTTGTAGCTAAACCAATTTCAATAGTGATATAACAGTAACACGATTTAAAATTCTACTACTCACGCTTTTTCGAATTAATTGATGCTGATTCAGAACTTGATTACGAAAATATCTAAGTATTAGTATTACATGTCTAATTTCAGAATAGTTATAAATCTAAGTGTATTAACTGTGTTTTAGCCGGTTTTAGTTTCAGATTTAGGTGATAATTCTCTACCTAGCTTATTTATCCTACTGTTATCGAGTTAAAGCATATATCTAGTATACTAATTATTACAACCAAGTCCTAAATGAATTACAAGGATCTAAGTACTTTCAAACTACATAATGGAATACCAATACATGAAAATTCATATAACACGATTTTATATCATTTCTCCAATCAGCAGCTCATTACAACTTCAAGTCAATAGTAGTGTACCTGGTTCAAAACAGATTGATGAGTCTAGAGTTTGGAGAAGAAGAATAGTTAGCAACCAATAACAACAATATAGAAACAGCAATGAAACGATTCAATCACAGCAAACAGCTACCAAAACTCCAAATATGAAACTCGCAAATCAACCCAAGTAAAATAAGAGAACCCAGCAAAGTCGAGGTGAATTAGTGAAGAATCGACCAACAGAACTCCCAGAATAGCACTCAAGTTAATCAGCTTTCCTAAATGTATGTAACCCTTAGTTGTATATTTCAGAATTTTAGAACTCTTTTTCTCTTTTTTGATTTCAAAATCTGGACCAATTTCTGAATTTCCAAAATCCAGCACCTTTTCAGGCTTATTAGAAGCCTATTTATAGAGTTATTTTGGGGGAAATTGCAAATAAGTTAACTATATTTCCCTCCCCTTATTCTTTACAATTAATTATATAGTCTATTAAAATTGTATCGAACTACCCTAGAACCCCAGCTAGAAGGTTCTGAGCAGTTCTATTGGGTTCTATTAGGCTGGTTTTACCCAACTGCCCTCACTTGCTAAGGTTTATTTCATTATTGCCTTTTAGTTCTACCCAGTCTGCCCTTTATTTTCTAAGTAATTGCAGGAATACCAAGCTTTAAAGTCACTTTTATCCCGATATGCTCTATTTAATCTGCAAGAATGCCATTTACCCTTCCCCTTTTACCCCTTTTATTGATTCATTATTACCCGACATGCCTTAGGTATGGAAGAACTAGGGTAATACTTATTTAACCAATAGCCACTAATCATACATGTCTTAAAACTTAACCAGTTTAGACCTCACCCATTTTCATTATTAGCCACCATTTATAAGAACATAACCACTTATCAGAATATGACAACTATTTAAAACATAGCCACTATTAAAGCATAGCCACTTAATCAACACCTAGACTTAACTCAGAAACGTAGCCACACGACCTTTATACTCATGACCCAAATAACATAAGCATTTAAAGGTTCAGAATGAACTCACATACAAATCAAGTTACAAATATAGCCAGATTCATGTTGTTTTGCACATATAGCCTTAATCACGAATTAAGTTTCAATTAATCAGAACTCAGAGGAGAAATTTGATAATGCTTGAATTCTGTCACGACCCAAACCCGGTCGTGATGGCGCCTAACACAATGCTAGGAAAGCCCGACCATATTATCTCTTAATCCAGCCAATTATTAGTTCCAATTAATCAAATTAAACTTAAACAGCAAATGATCATATCAGATGATAAGCGAGAAAGTAAAAACATACAAAATACAGTCCCAACCATATCGTGGTGTCACGAGACTGAGCCTCTATAGAATAACATCCTAATACAAACAAGTCTAGGCAAAATGAAATCAACAAGATGATGAGGAAGGAGAAAACAGGCTCTGCGGACGCTGACAGCTACCTCGTAGTCTCCGCAAAAGTAGATGATGATCAACAACTACAATATCTCAACTGCTCTCGGGCACCTGTGGATCTGCACAGAAAGTGCAGGGGAGTGGGGTGAGTATATTTCAACTCAGTGAGTAACAATAATAAACAATAACTGAAAGTAAGGACTCCTGTGCTATCACTAAACAGTTCTAAGGCAACCCTCATAGGTACTTCATAACTATAGTAAGTACTCCGATCACCAGTCCTTATTTATCTTATCAAAGTCCCACACTGACTAAATCCTCACTCGTACCACCATGGTGTACAACCATACCAACGTATGAAGATATATATATATATACATATATATATATATATATATATATATATATATATATATATATATATATATATATATATGCCTATAATGTATAAGTATTTTAGTATGAGGACATGGATAGGTATAATGCTGCGGCGTGCAGCCTGCTCGAATACATATACCGCTGCGGCGCGCAGCCCGCTCCATTTAACGTCGACGATGCTCACTATGAGTGTATACAGAGTTCGGAGGGGCTCCCTAGGGCCAAATGCTATGATACTGCGGCGTGCAGCCCGATCCACACATGTATTACTGCGGCGTGCGGTCCGATCCAATATATATATATATATATATTTATTTATACTGTTGCGGCGCGCAGCCCGATCCCATAATATACACCAGTGCTCACTGAGAATGTGTGTAGACTCAGACTCTGAAGGGGCTCCTACAGCCCAAGCGCAATACTGCTGCGGCGTGCAGCCCGATCCAACATATATACTGCTGCGGCGTGCAGCCAGATCCAACATATATACTGCTGCGGCGCGCAGCCCGATTAGACATGGGTATATATATATAATACCTCATAACGGGTTCTCGACCTTGTCCCAATTAGTATAGGATTGGCCTTCCAGGCCCACTCAGCTAAATCAGGGAATTTCCAACCTAAGTGATCGGTCCCTCACAGTACACACCTAGAACTGGCTCTTAATACGCTATTCAGCTCGTTTTACGGCTGAGTGTAAGTTTTCAACATGATATAAGGATCACCTAGCTCTACAGGTCCCCTAATGCTCTACAGATCGGCACAAGGCCCCAAACATGGCTCTTAGACCAATTACACAGTTGTAATCTCATTAATAGTCATAACAAACAGTCTACTATAAGCCGGGATGGACCAAGTCCAAGTCCCCAATCACAACGTCACCACGCCTGTCATAGAACGCGTGTCTCATCTCAACATAGCACTGTGAAGTGCTAGTACGGGGTTTCAAACCCTCAGTACATTATTTACTACTACCACTCACCTAGAATCGGTAGAAGCCTCAGTTCACCTTGCGCTTGCCTCACGAATCGATCTCCTCGGATGCCAAATCTGCTCAAAATCAATGATAATACATCAATATATGCCCAATTCATGCAACCCAAATGAAATAACCCAAATTGCATCAAAACCCACAAAGTTGTCAAAACCCGACTATTGGTGCGCTCCTCAAAAAATTACAAAAGTTATATATTCGGAACACTCGTCTCAATACGAGTCTATGCATATACAATTTTCCAAATTCAGACTCCATTTGCCCACTCAATTCGGCGTTTTTCTACAAATTCTAGGCCTAGGGCTAAAACCCACCTTTAATCCTCCATTTCCATAGAAATAATCCATGATTTCATGATAAAAGCGCGTAATTAAACCACGAAACTTACCTCCGACAATATCCCGATGATCTCCCAGCTATTTCCGTTCACTTCCTCTCTTTAGGCTTCAACAATGGAGGGTTTATGAATGAAACCCGTAATGAAATGTTTCTGGTTTTAAATTCACTGCCTGGGGCTTTTACTCTACGCGTTCGCGATGCCCCTCACGCGAATGTGATGCTCTGATCAGTCCTCCCATCGCGAACGCGACGCCCAGCCACGCATTCGCGAAGCACAAACCTCCAGCCCCCTGGATTTCCTTCTACGCATCCGCGTCTCCACTCACGTGAACGCGATGCCCAGCCTTTTTCTCCTACGCGAACGCGTTCTCACTCCACGCGAACGCGAAGCCTCTAATCCTGACCCTATGCGTTTGCGTCCAGCCAATCGCGAACGCGATGAACAACCTTGTTGACCTTCGCGGACGCGTGCCCTTCATCACGAACGCGATGAAGGAATTCCTTCTGCAGACACAGCAGCAATTCAGGTGCTGTCTTAGGCCAAAAATGGTCCGTTTGGACCCCTGAATTCATCCCGAGGTCCCCGGAACCCCAACGAAAACCACCAACATACTCCATAAACGATCCAAACTCGTTCCAATCATAAAAACACGCCCTTAAACATGGAAAACATTGAATCCAAGCAAATTCAAGCCTAAGTTTTCATTCAAACTTCCGAAACCGACATTCGACCAAAAACCCGACCAAACGATCTCCGAATGACCTGAAATTTTGCAGGCACATCAAAAATCACCTAACGGAGATACTGCAACTATCGGAATTCCATTCCGAGTCCCGGATCAAAATCTCACCTATCGATCGGATATCGCCCAAAATTCAACTTTAGCCAATTCAAGCCTATTTTTACACCGGACCTCCAAATTCAATTCCGATCGCTCCCCTAGCTCACAAATGACCTCCCGGAGCTGGCCGAATCATCAGAATTTGATTCCGAGCTCTCTAACTCACAAGTCAACATCCATCTGACTTTTCTCAACTATTCCTTCTTCTAAGAGACTATTTGTCTCAATTTCAACCAAACTCAACCCGGATTGACTCAAACTTACCCAACATGCATATTACAACATCAACGAGCACATAACGGGGATAACGAGGTGATAACTCACATGATGACGAGCCGGGTCATCACAAATTCCAACTAACCAAAACTCAATCGAGACAAAATATAATGAACAAACACATAAAACTGACTAATTAGCACATGATACATGCCTAGTTAATGTCAAAACCCTTAGAACACTTACATAATTATTTAGGCATGTGTAAAATTAAGGGCTCACATGAACAAGCAGAGATAGATTCATATTTTTATGCATGCAAAGAAATAGGTTCAGATAAACACAGTAGACATGTAAAGAAATACTTTTTTATTTTTAAAACACATAACAACAAAGAATGAAAACAAAGGTAAGGATACTTAGCTTTTTCACGCTTTTTCTTTTCCTTTTCCTTTTCCTTTTCTTTCTTTCTTTTCTTCTTTCTTTCTTCTTCGTTCTTTTCATTTTTTTTTTTTGGATTTTCAGATCTTTGAAGACGGTTGGTCTTGTATGTACTGGATCTTTCAAAAGGGGCTTTTGGGTTCGGTTTTAAGTGTAGATGAGGGGTGGTATGAAGACCTGGGGTAGTGCTTTAGGGGTAGGGTTAGTTTTTGGTACTCGCCGGAGTAGGGTTCTGGCGAGTATTTTTTGAATATTCGACAAGTTTGAGGGTGATTCGAGGGACACCACCTAGATAGGGTGGTAGATCACCTCAAGATGATTTAAGGGTGTTAATTTGGGACTTTTGTTCATACTTTGTGAGGTCGCCGGATAGGGTTCCGGCGATCGGAATTTCAAGAACAAGGAAGGCCAATGGTTTTGGTCGGGGTTTATGGTGGTTTGGAGGTTTTTGGGGTTGTGAGGGGGGTGTTTAAGGTTTGCCTGAGCCAGAGACGAAGGCTGAGGCGTGGTTTTTCGGTGGTCTCCATGAGAGACTAGAGAGGATAAAGGTGTAGTCTCAGGCGACTAGGGTTAGATGCGCGTGTGTAATGATGGACACAACATGAGATGGGAGTATATATATCAGTCGTGTATTGTTATTCCTGGCCATTGGATTAATTAAGATCAACGCCAGGATCTTGTAGCCTCGAGACGGTGTCGTTTGTTTTAATGAGGGATCTTATTAGGTCCGTTGGATTATAACATTGGACGGTTGAGATTGATTTACTTAAGCTACGTCGTTTGGCTTTAATGAGACATTGCTCTCATCCGTTTGATAAATGAAATGAACGACTAAGATTAATCGCAAATGCGACATCGTTGCTTTATAGGAGAACCGCCTTATCTGGTCCGTTGATCAGATGTATCAACGGTCCAAATTTGGTGTATTGGACGGTATCGTGTGGTATATATAGACTGGGCAGACCAGGCTTATTTCGTTTGGGCCTGGTATGCATTTGGGCTTGGTATATATGTATTTCCTTGTATAGTTGGCCCAAATTCATGTTGTATATTGTATTTTGACTGATATTTTATTTATTTCTATATTTTATTTTTGTATTTTTTATTTTTCTTTTTGTATTTATTTTCAACTGATATATTTCCTTTATTTTCTATTTTTTTTATTTGTTCCTTAAGTTTTCGATATTTTTTGCATTTTCACTTGATTTTCTAAATTTTAACATTTTTTTATGATATTTTCCCAATTGATTTCTTTTGTAATTTCATTTCAATTTATTTTCAAAAAAAAAATACTAGTATTTCAACTAAATCACACAATTACAAACAAAAATCATTTTTGTATTATTTTATGTATATACATTGGAATTTAAATGCTTAAGGCAAAAATCACATGCTCACAGATACGATATATAGTCTTTACAATCCCTTTGCTTCTTAAAAGTCTTTGGATGAAACGATGTTAAATAAACGAACTCCGCTGCTTGTTTAATAATATTATCAAACAGAATACTATTTTTACGTACTCTTTTCTTTTTCTTTTTGGTAATTATTAGACATATGAAATAGCTATGAAATATGTTGTTGTCAATTTAATTGCACTTTGAATATATTGTACTACCACAAAATACCACAAGATTAAAATTTTTGTTAGCAAGTAGCAGTTCATGAGTATTATCATATATACCAATAATAGAACTAAAATTGCTGCCATTTATTAAAACTAACAAGAAATATTATGGACATCATGGAAAAAAAGTGTTGTTGTCAACTCCTAAAAAAAGAAGCTAAAGCAGATAAGTGGAAATGTAAAATCTAAAAATAACCAATGTTGAGTTAATATTTTACGATAAATACCTTAATATAACTTGTCATTTGTTGTAAAATCCCTCAATATGTTTAAATAAAATATCAAAATGAAAAATACTACCTTAACTTGAAGGGCTTTAAACTAAGCAGGACGAAGACGAAATACCTCAAGTGTAAGTTCAGCGTCGGGTCGGGGGAAGTGGACGTGGTTATGAGGCTTGAATCACAGATTATCCCAAATAGAAGCAGCTTCAAGTATCATGGCTTGGTTATCCACGGGGGAGGGGAGATCGACGATGATGTCATACACCGTATTGGTGTAGGATGGATGAAGTGGAGGCTAGCATCTGGAGTCTTGTGTGATAAGAGAGTGCCAACGATACTCAAATGTAAGTTTTATAAAGCGGTGGTTAGATTCTCCATGATGTATGGGGCTGAGTGTTGACCTGTTAAGAACTCACATATCCAAAAGATAAAAGTAGCTGAAATGCGGATGTTGAGATAGATGTGTGGGCACACTAGAAAGGATAAGATTAATAATGATGACATTCGGAAGAAGGTGCATGTGGCCCCTATTGATGACAAGATGAGGGAAGCGAGGCTCAGATGGTTCGGACATATACAGAGGAGAAGCCCAGATACTCCAGTAAGGATGTATGAGTGGCTAGTCGTGGAAGGCACGAGAAGAGGCAGAGGGCGGCCTAAGAAGTATTGTAGAGAGGTTATCAAGCAGGATATGGCAATGCTTCAGATTTTCGAGGACATCGCACTTGATAGGAAGTTATGGAAGTCGCGTATTACAGTTGTAGGCTAGGAGGTAGTGGACTAGTTGGGTGGGTTTTTGTCTAAGATAGCTAGGGGCAATGTCGAATTTTACTATTTTTTATTTTTGATGTAGGATCTATTTAAAAACCATCATATTCGCTTTGAATTATTATTATTTTCACTTACCTACTTTCTATGTTCCTTTTACCATATGATTTCTACGGTGAATCGAATACTCTCTTCTTTTGTCTTTTTTATTATCTTGAGCAGAGGGTGGTCTTTCGAAAACAACCTCTCTTCCCTCTTGTGGTAGGGGTAAGGTCTGCGCATACACTACCCTCCCCAGACCCCACTTATGGGATTCTACTAGGTTGTTGTTGTTGTTGTTGTACCATGAGTCATAATGTCAACTACATATGTTTAAGAATCTTAGTTGAGGTGAAAATAATCTACATAATTAAGATAAGAAAATTTTTACTAACATATAAAGTTTTAATTGATTTTAAAGTTCTAAATATTAGAAAAAGAATTAATGACTATTATTAAATATTAGAAAAATTATTAAATGAATATTCATAAATAGTAGATCAATAACTTGTTGAGGAAAGAGGGGTGACATAAAGCTTGAAGGATATTTTAGAATATTTACACTTAGCTAGATTAGTTAAGTGTATAGGTGGTTAACTCACGTGTACATATATACACATATACTAATATATATTTCTTCTTAGAATGAATGAGGAAGCAGTTACTATTTCATTCCTTCTCTACTCTTCCCTCTATTCTCATATCTTCTTTCTCAATCTCTATTAATCTAAGCTTGTGACGACCCGACCCATCGTCTTATGTTTTACTGCTCCGTATTCTCTTTTATTGCTTTTTTATGTTTCGTTATCAATGTTTCGTATGTTAGAATTTATTTGGGCTGGTTTTGGTAGAAAATAAGATACTTAGTCTCTTTAAGAAAGACATGTTTCTAAAAAGTAAATTGGAAGTTGACTTGTGAGTTAGCTTCGGGAGATTATTTGTGACTTAGAAGTGCGATCAGAATCTAATTTGGAGGTTCAGTGTAGAAATAGGCTAGAATTGGCGAAGTTGGAATTTTGACAATTTCCAGTTGGTTGGTGATTTTGATCTGAGGGTCGGAATGGAATTCCGAGAGTTGCAGTAGCTTTGTTAGGTAAGTTTGGATATGTCTGCAAATTTTCGGGTCATTCAGACGTTGTTTGGTCGAGTTTTGGATCGAATGTGTGATTCAGAAATTTTAGTTAAACTTAGGCTTGAATCTGTCGAGATTTGATGATTTTTGTGTTAATAGATGTGTTTTGATGACTGGAACAAGTTCGTATAAAGTTTTGGAGTAGGTTGATGTTTGTGGTTGGGGCCCCGAGGGCCTCGGGGTGACTTTGGGTGATGAACGGACCATTTTTGGACTGGTAGAGTTGCAGGTTTTTCAGCTGTTGTATTGTAGAAGTTTTGTTCATCGAGTTCGCTTGCAGAGTGTCGCAAAAGCATAGAATAATTGGGAGAGGCCTGGAAATTTGTCATCATATTTGTGTAGCTCAAGGTCGTGTTCGCGGGGTTCTGTGGAGTAAAGCATCGCGTTCGCGGTGCGTGTAGCGCGTTCGCGTAGAAGAAAGGTGAGGCTATGAGTAATTATTCATCACGATCGCGGCTAGAGGGGTGCGTTCGTGTAGGTTGAGACTGTGGAACTTTGTGTTCGCGCGCTAATGGCCACGTTCGCATAAGGTTAATTAGGGGTCAGTGTAATTTGTTCATCGCGAACGCATGGGTCTTGGACCCCGTTCGCATAGAGTAAAAATATGCATGGGCAGACCTATTTTATAACATTTCATCTGTGACTTGGGTTCATTTTCCACCTTTTTTTAGCAAGTTTGGGAGCTTTTTGAGAGAAATTAAGAGGGTTTCGACTGAGAATCGATTTGAGGTAAGTTTTATGTGTTAAATACATGATTTTATTGAAGATTCATCCTTGAAATCTCTGAAATTTGGGTAGAAATTGAAGAAAACTAGGGCTTGGTTTTGGAATGTAAAAAATTGTGTTTAAAGAGGCATTTGAACTCCATTTTGATGAATTTTATATGTGCCGACTCGTGGCGAGATGAGGATTTCGGAAATGTAAACTTTGTGATTTTTTGAGAAGTAGGCCCGGGGCTCATGTTTTGCTAGTTTTGAGATTTTTGTCATATTTCAATTGTTTTCGATTGGGTGTTGTACAATTAGAATATTATAATGTATTACTTTTAATTTTGTTTAGACTTGACGCGCATGGACGCTGCTTTGAGGTGGGTAATACTTGTAAATGATGTCCTGAGGGTTTGAAACCCAAGAATTGCACATCATGGTGTTGTATTGTGGTGACTTGCACGCTAGGTATAAGTGTGGGTAGATCATCATTGGGGATTGTAACCTGGTCCGTCCCGGTTGTTGATTTTACTATGTGATTGACTGAAATTTTTTTGATGCTATCATGATTTGGGCTGATTGCCATGTTTTGGGCTTCGTGCCGAATATCTAAATCCTTCGGGGATAAACATCACTGTTTTTGCATTACTTTGCACAATGTTATCTCAGTCCAAGGTTTAAAATATTATTTTGCAAACCCAGCCATCTTTCTAAGATTTGAAAACTTGAATGATGTTTTAATGACATTTTTAGTTGAGAGCTGCTATGTTACTATTGTCCAAGTGGCTTTTGAGCATTCATGACTATGCATGGATTAGGCTGCATGCCGCATCGGGAGAGATATTGATATTGCGCTTGGGCTGTAGGAGCCCCTCCGGAGTTTGAACCCCCACAGTAAGCGCTGGGGGCCCAAATGAATCGGGTTGTATGCCACAGTGTCATGTGCATTGCATTGCATTCATGCATTAGCTTCTGGTTGTATTACGTGGCATGACATCTAGCACTCATACATTATTGGCATACATGTACTACCTTCCTTGATGACCAGATACTTTCGTGTAAATTGCTAAAGGAGTACTGAGCCCGAGGGGCTGATTTGTGTGCGGACTTGTACTACTTGATATCGTATTAATGTACTTAACTATTAATAATGAAAGAAAGAGATATTTTCAAAAGAGGTTTTAAACTGAGCCGGATATGTTATAAAGGATTTTCATGGAACTATTACTGTCTAAAAAGTGTTATTCTGTATTTTATAGCATGAGAGAGTGCTCTTGCGTGATTTCTTTCCTCTCAGCATTATTTACTTTTATTACCACTGAGTTGGAAGTACTCACTTTATTCCCTACACCGTGTATGCAGATTCATGTATGTTGGAAGCTTAGCTAAGCTAATTGTTGCTTCTGAGTTTTGTTGGAGTTGTCGAGGTGGCTGCCTGACGTTCGTAGGACCCGACTCTTTCCCTTTTCCCTCATTATTATTTCTGTAGTTTTGAAAAATTGTGCTAATGGAGTCTTGTTACTCTGTATTGTTAGAGGCTCTAGACTCATGACCCCCAGGTCTTTGGGAGATTGTTCAGTTTATTTCTATCTATAAGTTAAAACATTTAGCTTCATAGTTGTTGATGATAATTAAATAATTGGTTTGAACTTCATGTTCGGGTTGAGAAGTGCAAATAGTTGGGCTTGCCTAGTAGTTGTGCTGGGAACCATCATGACCGAGATTGGGGTCGTGACAAAGCTCATGCATGGCTGCTCTCCCATAAAGCTTAATATGATATCAGAGCCTTGAGCTTAGAACCGAAGCTCAAATCGATCAAAAATTTCTCTTCCTCATTCATTTAACCTTATGTCAAATTCAGCCAATTATGATCTCAATTGGTTCCAGATCTGAGAAAATAAAACCTTTGAATAAGTTGAAAATGGTGATCAATGATGAGAATGCTATTGTCACAGCTGAGACTGCTTCACATGCATCATCGGAAGATAAGTTCGAGGAAAAGGTTACAGTTGTAGTAACTCATCCTCTGTATTTGGCACATGGTGATACCAGCAAAATCTCTTTGATCTTATTTCAGTTAACTGGAACTGATAACTATTCTCTATGGTATAGATTGATGCAAATTTCCCTGTTAGGTCGTAGTAAGCTGGGAAATGTTGATGGTCGATGGCCGAAGGAGAGATTTCACAAGAAATACTGGTACATATGGGAAAGGTGTAATGCTATCATACTAACATGGCTAATGAACTGAGTTTATACTTCGCTAATTAATGGCATAGCCTATGCTACTAATGCAAAAAAGGTGTGCCTTGATCTACATGAGAGATTTGACAATGTAAATGACACTCGATGTTACAATTTACACAAGGAAACTGCCACTTTTTGTCAAGGTACATCCTCTATCTCTGTCTATTACTCAAAACTTAAGGATCTCTGGGATAAATCTGAGTCTGTAATACCTACACATGGTTTTGATTGTGTAAAGACAAGGGAGTTTATTGTGCATCTACAAAAGCAAATGGTATGTTAGTTCTTAATAGGCTTGAATGACTCATACTCACAATGAAGTTTATGAATTTTAAAAAGAGCACTCATGAGTTTTGAGGAATGATTTTATGTAAATGATGTTTTTAAGGCAATGTGATCGCGCGAGCAAGTTTTTGGTATGTTTTTGAGGTTATGTTCATGGTTTTTTCAGAGCCCAGAGGGCTCGGGTGAATTTTGGATAGGTCACGAGAGCGTTTGTGGAGTAAAAATAGAGCTGTTATTTTTCCCCCAGCTGATATCTTCGCAAATGGGAAGAAATGTCTCGCAAATGCAACTTCGCAATTGTAAAGCACCCATCGCAAATGCTAATTAAGGGCAGCCTGGCAGACCTCGCAAATGCGAAGCAACACACCACAAATATGGAGGGGCAGGGCTCGCAAATGCGAGGCCCTCTTCGCAAATGCGAAGGCCTTACTTCTGCATAGTGTTCGCAAATGCGAACTATATTGTCGCAAATCCAAGGCCTGCCATGTTCTCTAATGCGAACATATGTTCGCAATTCCCATATACGCACTTGTGCAATTTTATACTTATAACGAATTTAGACCCACTTTTCACCATTCAAGAGCAATATCATTCCAAATCACTTGTAAGTTGATTTTCACTCAATTCTTTCAACTCTTAACATCATTAAACATGATTTCCATTTAAAACCAAAGATTTTCATGGATGAAATTGGTGTTTTTGGGTAGAACCTAGGTTTTTCATAAATTGGGGAGTTGGACCTAGATTTGAGGTCGATTTTAAAACAAATCATATATTTGAACTCGTGGGGCAGTGGGTATCGAATTTTGGTTCAAACCCCAAGTTTTGACCATGTGGGCCCGGGGGAATTTTGGGAATTTTTGAGTAAAACTTTGGGAAAAGTATTTTTATGCATTCAAACCAATTCATATAGTGTTTATTAAAGCAATCGAACCAATTGTGATTAGATTTGAGCGAGTTGGAGGTTGAATTATGAGGTAAAGCAATAGTGGAAGGTTAAGCGGACCTCAAGGCTTTAAGGTAAGTGTTTGATATATCCTAGCTTGAGGGAATATGATTAGAGTATAATAACTTGCTAAGTGCTAAATGATCGAGTACGGTGTATAGGCGTGGTAATGAACATCCGTACACCGGAGTGTAGCATGACCGTGGGTCTTTCTTTGTACATTTTGTAAGATAATTTGGAACTCTTCTAAGCTAAAATAAAAATTCCTACAAATGTGAAGAGTCTGAGAATGAGCTATGAAAAATAAATGTTTTGGAGCGTTGACTCAAATGATAATTACTGTTGACTAGAAGATGAAGGTATTTAACGGAATTATGATTAATCCCTTGTCGGGAACTTATTGTTGAAAGTTATTGTTATTTCTCCCTTACCGGGACCTTGTTGAAAGTTATTGTTATTGCTCCCTTGTCGGGACCTTGTTGAAAGTTATTGTTATTTCTCCCTTACCGGGACTTAGTATTATTTGGGATATTCCCTTATCGGGATTGGTTGTGTATTGTGTTGAAATAAAAGGGATCGTGTGGCACGCCGTCCACACATACATACATACATACATATATATATATATATATATATATATATATATATATATATATATATATATATATATATATATATATATATATATATATATATATATGTGTGGCACGCCGACCACTTATATATTATGAATTGGGATCGTGTGGCACGCCGACCACTTACATGTTATGAATTGGGATCGTGTGGAACGCCGACCACTTATATAATGTGAAACGAGATCATGTGGCATGCCGTCCACCTATATACATATTACGTATTCGGTTCATATGGTTGGCCTACCACGTAATATATTGAGGATCGGGTTTCTCGCCGCAACATAGTATAGACTGGTGTATTATGTTCGTATGTGGAAACTTTCGGTATTATTGTTCAGTTATACATCTTTAAGGATAATTTCTATATTAGACTATGGTGTATCCCCCATTATGTCTGTTCCCCTTTACTGCTTAAATTGGTATATATGTATATGGAATTGAACAGGTTTATGTGAGTGTCTGGTCCTAGCGTTGTCACAACTTCGCCGCGATAGGCCGGGCACTTACAAGCACATGGAGTCGGTTATGCTGATACTACACTTCTGTGCATTTTTGCAAATGTCAAGGTTTTGAGCGGCAGCAGCAACAGTAGTTCATTGTCATACCCACGAGACTGAGGTAGCTTGCAGGCGTCTGCATGCCTAGCGTCTCTTCACATATTTGCTTTCATTATTGCTGTAGTCTCATCGTTTCAAGACAAACAACTATTATTATTTTCTTTGAGACCATTATGTGTAGTTATTCTTAGTAGTTCGTGAGTTTGTGACTCCACATCTTGGGTAGAGGATTTTTGTTGAGTATTTCACATTTATATCCATATTTATGAAGTAGACATCCGTAGTTAACGTTATTATAATTATTCTTGTTATTAAATTGACAGCTGGATGGTTTTTATTAATGGAAAGACGGTAAGTAAATTGGTTTGCCTAGCTACCACGAATCCCGATGGTGGAAAACCCGAGTCGTGACAAATTGGTATCAGAGCACTAGGTTACATAGGTCTCACAACTCACGAAGAAGCTTAGTAGAGTTTGAGGGGTAGGTACGGAGACGTCTGTACTTTTCCTCCATAGTCCATTGAGTTAGGAAAAATCTCTCATTTGTTCCTTCTTGTCGTGCAATTTGTCTCTTCAAATACTGATTAAATTTCTGCTCTGTTCATTCGTAGATGGCGAGAACACGTGCTTATTCATCCACTGATCCGCAATCCGAGCCCCAGGCAGCTCCCGCGAGGGGCATAGGCTGAGGTCGTGCAAAAGCCGTGGTAGGGTGAAAGCTCAGCCCCAGGCAGTGGTTCTAGAGGTGGAGCCTCATGTTGAACATGGTGAGGAGGTTCCAGCCCCAGCAGCTCCAGTGGGCCCAGCTCAAGACCCAGGAGACATTTTATTCTCCCCGGATCTTTAGGAGGCTCTGGTCCGGATAGCGGGCTTTATGGATAGTGTCGTCAAAGCAGGCTTGCTGCTAGTTGCACCAGCCACTTCGCAGGTTGGAGGAGGGGTTCTTACTCTTATTGCACGTACTCCAGAGCCAGTAGCTCCCCAATCTCAGGCACCAGTGGTTCAGCCTGTAGTGGCAACACAGACAAGCACTACAGCTCAGGCTAGAGATGGAATAGCCATGAATTGTGATGCTCTATAGAGACTTGATCAGTTCTCCAAGCTTTTTACCACCATCTTAAGCGGTGCTCCATCGGAGGATCCCTAGGACTTCCTATTCAGTAGCCACGACATTCTTAGGACTATGAGAATAGTGGAATCCAACGGGGTTGATTTTAGCACTTTCAGACTTGCAGATCTGCCAAGACTTGGTGGAGAGATTTTTGTTTAACTCGACCAGCAGGATCCCAAGCTTTGACATGGGAACAGTTTGTAGAGTTATTTTTGGAAAAGTTTCTCCCTATTACTTAGCAAGAGGCACTTCAGAGGCAGTTTGAGTGCCTCCGGCAGGGTGCCATGACTGTTACCCAATACGAGAAAAGGTTTGTTGATCTAATACGTCATGCAGTTCTAATACTCTACTCAGATCGGAAGAGGGCCCGCAGGTTCACTGATGGGTTGATTTAGCCTTTCCGACTTCAGATGGCTATGGGAGTTGGTAGTGACATATCTTTTCGGGAGGCGGCTTACGCGGCCCACAGAGTTGAGATGGCCCTTACTCGGGTAGGTGGTCGTGCTTCAGGCATGAGGCCTCGTCATTCTGGCAGAATTAGTTGTGACTCATCTGGAGGTAGGGATTCTTATGACAGGGGTCAGTCTTCCAGGCCTTTTCAGTCAGCTCTCTACGCTTTACAGGGTGGTTCAGGTGATTGTGGTTTTCGTAAGCAGTATTCATATCAGCAACCCATCAGTGCTCAGCCTCTTCAGAGTATTCGTGGAGGTCATTCGGGCCGTCAGGTTCAGTAGTCACAACAGCCGAGGTCTTGTAATGGCTGTGGTGACCTCGGTCACCTGTCCTCGCCCCATGATTCAGGCCCTAGCTGACCTATAGCCTACCTAGCCAGCTAGGGGCGGGGGTAGGGATCGTAGAGGTGGAGGTCGAGACCGTAGAGGTGGAGCCGTAGAGGTGCCCCCAGTGGATGACCGTCCCAAGGACATAGTTTAGGGAGGTGGTGTCGATCCCCGATTTTATGCTTTGCCAGCCAGGCTAGAGGCAGAGGCGTCAGATGCTGTGATTACAAGTAACATTCTGGTTTGTGATAGAGATGCTTCAATACTATTTGACCTTGGGTCTACATATTCATATGTGTCTTCCTACTTTGCACCATAGCTGGTCGTACCTAGATATGCTTTGGATATTCCTGTTTATGTGTCTATGCTAGTAGGTGACTCCATAGTAGTCGACGGGGTGCATCATTCATACGTGGTTGTGTTTTAGAGTCATGAGACCCGTGTTGATTTATTATTGTTAGATATGGTGGACTTTGATGTTATATTGGGGATGGATTGGTTGTTCCTGTATCATGCTATCCTAGATTGTCACGCCAAGACATTGACCTTGGCCTTGCCAGAATTACCCCGACTAGAGTGGAGATGGACCCCATGTCACGCACCCGCAATGCCATTTCATACATGAAGGCTTGACGCATGGTTGAGAAGGGGTGTTTAGCTTATTTGGTGTATGTTTGCGACTCCAGAGTAGAGGTTCCTTCTATTGGCTCGGTCCCTATTGTACGGGAGTTTCTCGAGGTTCTTTTTTCAAACCTGCCGGGTATGCCACCTGACAGGGATGTTGACTTCTGTATTGATCTAGCACCGAGCACTCAGCCTATTTCTATTCCACCGTATCACATGGCCCCGCCAGAGTTGAAAGAGTTAAAAGATTAGTTGCAAGACTTGCTAGAGAAGGGCTTTATCATGCCTAGTGTTTCTCCTTGGGGTGTGCCGGTGTTGTTAGAGAAGAAGAAGGATGGTTCGATGCGGATATGTATTGATTACCGGCAATTAAACAAAGTGACAATAAAGAATAAGTATCCACTGGCAAGGATTGATAATTTGTTTGACCAGCTCCAGGGAGCAGGGGTGTTCTCAAAGATAGACTTGAGGTCTCGCTATCATCTTCTGAAGATTAGGGCGTTTGATATTCATAAGATAGCTTTCCGCACTCGGTATGGGCACTACGAGTTCTTAGTCATGTCTTTTGGGTTGACCAATGCCCCAGCAGCATTTATGGAGTTGATGAACCGAGGGTTCAAGCCTTATCTAGATTTGTTCGTGATAGTCTTTATAGACGATATCCTGGTATACTCCCATAGCAAGGAAGAACACGATTAGCCCCTTAGAGTGTTCTTCAAACTTTGAAAGATAATCAGCTATATGCCAAATGTGAGTTCTCGTTGAGTTCGGTTGCATTTTTTGGTCATATTGTATCAGTATAGGGTATTCAGGTGGACCCAAATATGTCACAACCCCAAATCCGGTCGTGATGGCGCCCAACACATTGCTAAGCCAGCCTGACCAATCATTATCAACAACGGAGCTAGAAGCTCTCTTTAACCCGTTTAAGCATATTAATTTACGAAGCAACAACGATACATATAACGAAAGCGGGAACCAAGTCCCATAATACATCAACTCCCATAGACCGAAGGGTCAAGAGTCATGAGCCTCTACCGAACATGAGTGTATAAAGGTTTACAAGATACCAAGTGCGGAAAGAAAAGTCAATACAAAATCAAGAGACAGTAAGAAGGAATATCGGGTCCCGCGGACTCTGCAGCTACCTCGAATATCCACAAACGTCGCCTCGCACAGCTACTGGATCACTGCTGAGAGGTACCTGGATCTGCACACAAGGTGCAGGGAGTAAAATGAGTACTGCCAGACTCAGTGGTAATAAACAAGGGTAAGACGGCGCAGATAAGAAATCCGCAATAAAGAACTATGTAAAGCTGTAATCAAATACCCTGTCACAGAATCAATATCGACTGTACCTGTACCAACAAGTACCAGCAAAACAGTATAACAACTAGCAGATGTAGCTAAATGCAATGCAATACATGATATGACCGCTACGGCGCGTAGCCCGATCCAATTTGGGTACCCGTGCTCACTGTGGGGGTTCAGACTCCGGAGGGGCTCCTACAGCCCAAGCACAATATCACTGCGGCGTGCAGTCCGATCCGACATATGTACTGCTGCGGCGCGCAGCCCGATCCACTACTAGTCAACTAATATGCAATCACAGCCTCGCAGGCTCAAAAGTAGTTTTGAAAACATCTTTTATCATTTTTTCAGTTGAAAACAGAAATATCAAGTTCCAGAGATTTGGAAATAACATGATAACAGAAATAGTTGCGGACTAGTAGTAAACTAGCATGTCAATATGATAAGACAATGATAACGATCCTCGCGGGATCCAATAACCGGCTCATGGCCCACAAGTATACTCAACCGCCCAAGAAGGGGGTTCCTCGGCTCAAGAGTGGCCATTATCACAATATATAATATGCAACCATCCGAGAAGGAGGTTTGACGGCTCAAGAATATCCTAATATCATAATACAGTATCAACAAGTCGGACTATGTCATAGTCCCCAATCACAATCGACCCCTCACTCACAAGAGAGTACGTGTCTCGCTCCTATACAGCGTCACAAAGTGGTATACCGGGGTTTCGAACCCGCTGGTCATCACCCACATCTATTACTCGCCTCAATACGGCGCGACGACTACTCCGCAATGCCCTTGCCACGAGAATCAAGCTCCGCACGCGTAGAATCTGATCAAATACAGTAGAAATACAACAAATTAGGCCAATGGGACGACACCCAATCAATACAACTCAATTTACATCAAAATTCCCAAAGTTGTCAAAACCCGACTTTCGGTACGCTTGTCGAAAAATTACAAAAGTCACATATTCGGAACCCTCATCTCGATACGAGTCTAAGCATATCAATTTTACCAAATTTGGACTCCATTTGCCCATTCAAAACCTTGATTTTCTAAAGTTCAAGCCTAGGGCTAATTCCTCCATAAATTACCCCAAATTCCTCCATTTTCATGATATAATGGCATAATATTACCAATACTAATCATAGTTTAAGTCCATAGTTGATTACCTGATGATTTCCCTTGAGTTTCTCTTCAAAATCGCCCAAACCGCCTCTAAAGCCGAGACCCAAATGTGTGAAATGTTTCTGAAATTTTCTGACTTCTGATACCATTAATTCACTGTGATTTTCGCTTCTGCGGACCATTTTCCGCCCCTGCGGAACCGCTTCTGCGACCAATTGGTCGCTTCTGCGAACCCAGGCCTATTTGGCCATTTCCGCTCCTGCGATACACGGACCGCTCCTGCGGGTCCGCTTCTGCGGAAATTCTTCCGCCCCTGCGGTCCTTTCCGCCTCTGCGATCAAGAGTCCGCTTCTGCGGACTCGCCTATGCGATCGACCTTCCGCTTCCGCGGACTTCCCATCTCTTGGCAAATCCCGCTTCTGCGGTCTCCTCTACGCCCATGCGACGCCGCTTCAGCGGAGAATATTTCTGCTTCTGCGAAGCCAAGCGCTCCTGCGCCCCCTCGTCCGCTCCTGCGGACTCGCTCCTGCGCCCCCATTTCCGCAGGAGCGAAAACAACAGAACCAGCAGAGTCAAAACCTGCAATTTTCCACATTTTCTCCCGTTTAACCATCCGAAAACACCCCGAGGCCCCCGGACCCCAACGAAAACCACCAACATACCCCAAAACACGATACGAACTTGTTCCAATCATAATAACACCATCCTAAACATTAAAATCACCAATTACACACGGATTCAAGCCTAAATTCCTTCAAAACTTCCGAATTGCACATTCCATCAAAAACCCGACTAAACGACGTCCGAATGACTTGAAATTTTGCAGGCACATCCAAAATCACCTAACGGAGCTACTGCAACTGTCTGAATTCCATTCCGACCCCCGAATCAAAATCTCACCTACCGTTCGGATTTCGCCAAAATTCAATCTTAGCCAATTCAAGCCTATTTCTACACCGGGCCTCCAAATTCAATTCCGATCGTTCCCCTAAGTCACAAATCACCTCCCGGAACTAACCGAATCATCAGAACCCGATTCCGAGCCCTCTAACCAAATAGTCAACTCCGGGTTGACTTTCCTTATTCAAGTCTCCTTCAAAAAGGCTATATGCCTCATTTTCAATCCAAATCACTCTTAAATCACCCGATAGACTTTAACACTAATATAAAAGCATAAAACATACAATTTCAACATAACAGGGTGGTAATTCCCGTAACGACGGGCCGGGTCGTCACATTCTCCCCCTCTTAAGCAAACGCTCGTCCTCGAGCGGGTCAAGAAACATACCCGAAGTCTCAAACAAGTGAGGATATCTGCTCCGCATCTCCCGCTCGATCTCCCAAGTGGCCTCCTCCACGGGTCGACCTCTCCACTGAACCTTAACTGATGCAATCTCCTTAGACCTCAATTTTCTCACCTGCCGTCCCAAAATGGCAATAGGCTCCACATCATAGGATAGATCACCATCAAGCTGAATGGTGCTAAAATCTAATACATGAGACGGATCTCCAATGTACTTCCGGAGCATAGACACATGGAATACTGGATGAACGCTGGATAAGCTGGGCGGCAAGGCCAACTCATATGCCACCTCTCCAACTCTCCTAAGTATCTCAAAAGGACCAATGTACCCGGGACTCAACTTTCCTTTCTTCCCAAACCTCATGACACCCTTCATAGGTGAAATCTTCAACAATACTCTGTCACCAACCATGAAAGACAACTCTCGAACTCTACGGTCCGCATAACTCTTCTGACGAGACTGTGTTGTACGAAGCCTCTCCTGGATCAACTTTGCTCTATCCAGAGCATCCTGGACTAACTCAGTCCCTATCAATCTAACCTCACCAGGCTCAAACCATCCCACGGGGGATCTACACCGCCTGCCATACAATGCCTCATACGGGCCATCTGAATACTCGACTGATAACTGTTGTTGTAGGCAAACTCAGCAAGTGGTAGGAACTCATCCCACGAACCACCAAAATCAATCACACGAGCTCGCAACATATCCTCCAAGATCTGAATAGTGCGCTCAGACTGTCCGTCTGTCTGGGGGTGAAATGTTGTACTCAACTCAACCCGTGTACCCATCTCTCGCTGAAATGCTCTCCAAAACTGAGAAGTGAACTGAGTACCCCTGTCGGATATGATAGACACTGGAACTCCATGCAACCGAACAATCTCTCGAATAAAGATCGCCGCCAACCGCTCCGATGAGTAGGTAGTACTAACTGGAATGAAGTGAGCTGACTTGGTCAGTCTATCCACAATCACCTATACAAAATCAAATTTCCTCGTCGTCCAAGGGAGTCCAGTAACAAAGTCCATAGTGATCCTCTCCCATTTCCACTCAGGAATAACAATGCGCTGAAATATACCGCTGGGCCTCTGATACTCGTACTTAACCTGCTGACAGTTGAGGCACCGTACTACATGTCTGACAATGTCCATGTTCATCTTTCTCCACCAATAGTGCTGTTTCAAATCTTGATACATCTTCGCGGCTCCCGGATGGATACAATACCGCGAGCTACGGGCCTCCTCCAGAATCAACTCACGAAGGCCATCAACATTGGGCACACATATCCGGCCCTGCATCCTCAATACGCCGTCACTGTCAATGGTGACATCTCTAGCATCATCATGCTGAACTCTGTCCCTAAGGACAGCCAAATATGGATCATCATACTGGCGCTCACGAATACGATCATATAAAGATGACCGAGATACAACACAAGCCAATACCCTGCTGGGCTCCGAAATATCTAACCTCACTAGCCGATTGGCTAGCACCTGAACATCATAAGCAAGTGGCCTCTCCTCAGCTGGAATATATGCCAAGCTCCCCATACTGACCGCCTTCCGGCTCAAAGCATCGGCCACCACATTGGCCTTCCCCGGATGATATAATATAGTAATGTCATAATCCTTCAGCAACTCCAGCCATCTCCGCTGTCTCAAATTAAGATCTTTCTGTTTGAACAAGTGCTGGAGACTACGATGGTCGGTATACACCTCACAAGACACACCATACAAATAGTGCCTCCAAATCTTCAAGGCATGAACAATGGCGGCTAGCTCCAAATCATGAACATGATAGTTCTTCTCATGTGGCTTCAACTGCCGAGAAGCATAAGCAATTACCTTACCTTCCTGCATCAACACACAACCTATCCCCACTCTCGAGGCATCACAATAAACACTATATGAACTTGAAGCTGATGGTAATACTAACACTGGAGCTGTGGTCAAAGCTGTCTTGAGCTTCTGAAAGCTCTCCTCGCACTCATCCGACCACACGAATGGTGCACCCTTCTGGGTCAATTTAGTCAATGAAGAAGCAATGGATGAAAATCCCTGAACAAACCGGTGATAATATCCCGCCAAACCAAGAAAACCCCTAATCTCTGTAGCTGAGGACGGTCTAGGCCAATTCTGCACCGCCTCTATCTTCTTCGGATCAACCTGAATACCATCACGAGACACCACATGTCCCGGAAATGCTACGGACTCGAGCCAAAACTCGCACTTGGAGAATTTAGCATATAGCTTCTCCTCCCTCAATCTCTGCAACACAATACTCAAATGTTGAGCATGCTCCTCCCGACTACGGGAGTAGACTAGAATGTCATCAATGAACACAATCACAAATGAATCCAAATAGGGCCCGAACACACTGTTCATCAGATGCATAAATGCTGCTGGGGCGTTGGTCAGCCCAAAAGACATCACAAGAAACTCATAATGACCATATCGGGTCCTGAATGCAGTCTTCATAATATCCGAGTCCCTGATCTTCAGCTGATGATAGCCTGAACGAAGATCGATCTTAGAAAATACCCTCGCACCCTGTAACCGATCAAACAAATCATCTATGCGCGGTAGAGGGTACTTGTTCTTCACTGTCACTTTGTTCAATTGCCTATAATCAATACACATTCGCATGGAACCATCTTTCCTTTTAACAAATAATACCGGCGCACCCCACGGAGACACACTAGGGCGGATGAAACCCTTATCCAGAAGCTCCTGAAGTTGCTCTTTCAGTTCTTTCAACTCAGCTGGTGCCATCCGATAAGGAGGAACGGATATAGGCTGAGTGCCCGGCACCAAGTCAATGCCAAAATCAATATCCCTGTCCGGCGGCATGCCCGGCAGGTCTGAGGGAAATACATCTGGAAAGTCCCTCACAACAGGTACAGAATCAATGCTAGGAGACTCGGCTCCCACATCTCTCACAAAAGCTAAATACGATAAACACCCTTTTTCAACCATCTTCTGAGCGCTTTTAGGAACGAAATGACACGGCTAGGGACGAAATCGCTCGAACCCCGCCACTCGATCTGAGAAATACCAGGAATGGCCAACGTAACTGTCTTAGCATGACAGTCCAATATAGCATGGCACGGAGACAACCAGTCCATACCCAATATAACATCAAAGTCCACCATTCCCAACAATAACAAATCTGCCTGGGTCTCCAGACCCCCAATAGATATAACACAGGATCTATAGACATGATCCACAATAATCGTATCACCCACGGGGGTGGATACATGAACAGGCAAATCAAGACTACTACGAGTCGCACCCAAATGATGTGCAAAATAAGAGGACACGTAAGAATATGTGGACCCTGGATCAAATAGAACAGAGGCATCTCTGTGACAGACAGAAATGATACCTGTAATCACAGCATCGGAGGCAACCGCATCACGCCTGTCAGGAAGTGCATAGAACCGTGCCTGGCCTCCACCAGATCTCTCCTCGCCCCTGGGGCGACCACGAGAAGACTGACCTCCACCTCTACTAGACTGAGATGGTGCTGAAGATGAGGGCTGATCCCTCTGCCGAGTCCTGTCCCTACGGAGTCGAGGGCACTGTCTCCTCATGTGGCCAAACTCACCACACTCATAACATGCACCTGGTGCTGGAGAAGGGGACTGAAGGGAACCCCTCGCCACAGAAGAACCCTGGGCTGATGAAGTAGGTGCTGCACCCTGGGCTGGAAGGGCACTAAGCGATGACTGACCCTGCTGAAACCCTTGTCGACCACGACCATAAGAACCTCCGCTCTGCTCTGGGCGGCCTGAATGAGAAGGTCTAGATGAGCGACCTCTGCTCTGCTGGGAATGCCCTCTAGATGGAGCACCACTGAAACTACCAGAACCACGAGGCCTCTTGGCCTCCCGCTCCTCTCTCTCTCGGCGACGATCCGCCTCAATGGAGCGTGCCATATCAACAACCTGCTCAAATGATGATGACAAAACTCTCTCTCCGGTCATAAGAATGCGGATAGAGTAGTTGAGGCCATCAATGAACCTCTCGATCCTCTCCCTATCAGTAGGGATCATCCATGTGGCATGCCTAGCCAACCGTGTGAATCCGAGCTCATACTGGGTCACAGACATGTCGCCCTGAACCAACCACTCGAACTGGCGACGTAGCTCCTCACGACGAGACCGAGGTACATATTTCTCTAGAAAGAGAGTAGAGAACTGCCGCCATGTGAGAGGTGCTGCTCCCTGCAAGCCTACGCCTCTCAAACTCTTCCCACCAATCAAATATGGGACCGGTGAACTGAAAGGTAGTAAATGAAACTCCGTCGGACTCAAGAATACCAGCCGTACGCAGACATCTTTTGACACTTATCCAAGAAACCCCGGACATCCTCGCCCTCAGCGCCACTGAAACGGGGTGGCCGAAGTCTACCAAATCTCTCGAGACGACGCCGCTCGTCGTCGGGCATAGCCTCAACCATATGCTCTGGAGCTGGAGCTGGTGCCGCTGGAGGAATAACCGGTGCAACCACCCGAGCGGGGACCGCCTCCGGCGTCCGAAGTCCCCGAACAACCGGGTCGGGTGTGCGAGCGCAGCGGGTCCGCCGACCACCCCTCGACCGAGATGTCGCTACGGTAGCGGTAGCCGAAACTACCCGAGCCAAACCGGAACACAATGATAATATCCGAGCAAGAGTCTCCCGAAGACCGGGAATAGCAATAGATATAGTCCGGCCCTGAAACTGGGGCCGCCGGAGCATCAACCACCGGGGGCCGCTCCCTGAACCGGTACAACAGGCGGGTCGGATCGGCACTGCCTCAGCCGTCCTATCTCTACCTCTAGCACGACCGCGCCCACGGCCTCTAACAGGTGGCATTGGAGGTCGTCCACCTCGTCCTGATGCTCGCGTTCTCGCCATCCGCGAGAGAATAGAATATAGAAGTTCAGTTCTCAGAACAACAAGATCGCACGACAGAGTTCAAGAAAAGTGAAGTGTCTCCTAAAGGTTTGCAGCCTCCCGAGGATAAGTACAGGCATCCCCGTACCGATCTACAAGAATCTACTAACCGGCTCAAGACTCATGAGGCCTAGTAAACCTAGGCTTTGATACCAACTTGTCACGACCCCAAATCCGGTCGTGATGGCGCCCAACACATTGCTAAGCCAGCCTGACCAATCATTATCAACAACGGAGCTAGAAGCTCTCTTTAACCCGTTTAAGCATATTAATTTACGAAGCAACAACGATACATATAACGAAAGCGGGGAACCAAGTCCCATAATACATCAACTCCCATAGACCGAAGGGTCAAGAGTCATGAGCCTCTACTGAACATGAGTGTATAAAGGTTTACAAGATACCAAGTGCGGAAAGAAAAGTCAATACAAAATCAAGAGACAATAAGAAGGAATATCGGGTCCTGCGGACTCTGCAGCTACCTCGAATATCCACAAATGTCGCCTCGCACAGCTACTGGATCACTGCTGAGAGGTACCTGGATCCGCACACAAGGTGCAGGGAGTAAAATGAGTACTGCCAGACTCAGTGGTAATAAACAAGGGTAAGACAGCGCAGATAAGAAATCCGCAATAAAGCACTATGTAAAGCTGTAATCGAATACCCTGTCACATAATCAATATCAATTGTACCTGTACCGATAAGTACCAGTAAAATAGTATAACAGCTAGCAGATGTAGCTAAATGCAATACAATGCATGATATGATCGCTACGGCGCGTAGCCCGATCCAATTTGGGTACCCGTGCTCACTGTGGGGGTTCAGACTCCGGAGGGGCTCCTACAGCCCAAGCACAATATCACTACGGCGTGCTGTCCGATCCGACATATGTACTGCTGCGGCGCGCAGCCCGATCCACTACTAGTCAGCTAATATGCAATCACAGCCTCGCAGGCTCAAAAGTAGTTTTGAAAACATCTTTTATCATTTTTTTAGTTGAAAACAGAAATATCAAGTTCCAGAGATTTGGAAATAACATGATAATAGAAATAGCTGCGGACTAGTAGTAAACTAGCATGTCAATATGATAAGACAATGATAACGATCCTCGCGGGATCCAATAACTGGCTCATGGCCCACAAGTATACTCAACCGCCCAAGAAGGGGTTCCTCGGCTCAAGAGTGGCCATTATCACAATATATAATATGCAACCATCCGAGAAGGAGGTTCGACGGCTCAAGAATAGCCTAATATCATAATACAGTATCAACAAGTCGGACTATGTCATAGTCCCCAATCACAATTGACCCCGCACTCACAAGAGAGTACGTGTCTCGCCGCTATACAGCGTCACAAAGTGGTATACCAGGGTTTCGAACCCGCTGGTCATCACCCACATCTATTACTCACCTCAATACGGCGCGACAACTACTCCATAATGCCCTTGCCACGAGAATCAAGCTCCGCACGCGTAGAATCTGATCAAATACAATAGAAATACAACAAATTAGGCCAATGGGACGTCACCCAATCAATACAACTCAATTTACATCAAAATTCCCAAAGTTGTCAAAACCCGACTTTCGGTACGCTTGTCAAAAAATTACAAATTCGGAACCCTCATCTCGATACGAGTCTAAGCATATCAATTTTACCAAATTCGGACTCCATTTGCCCATTCAAAACCTTGATTTTCTAAAGTTCAAGCCTATGGCTAATTCCTCCATAAATTACCCCAAATTCCTCCATTTTCATGATATAATGGCATAATATTACCAATACTAATCATAGTTTAAGTCCATCGTTGATTACCTGATGATTTCCCTTGAGTTTCTCTTTAAAATCGCCCAAATCACCTCTAAAGCCGAGACCCAAATGTGTGAAATGTTTCTGAAATTTTCTAACTTCTGATACCATTAATTTACTGCGATTTCCGCTTCTGCGGACCATTTTCCGCCCCTGCGGAACTGCTTCTGTGACCAATTGGTCGCTTCCTGCGAATCCAGGCCTATTTGGCCATTTTCCGCTCCTGCGATACACGGACCGCTCCTACGGGTCCGCTTCTGCGGAAATTCTTCCGCCCCTGCGGTCCTTTCCGCCTCTGCGATCAAGAGTCCACCTCTGCGGACTCGCCTATGCGATCGTCCTTCCGCTTCTGCGGACTTCCCATCTCTTGGCAAATCCCGCTTCTGCGGTCTCCTCTACGCTCCTGCGACGCCGCTTCAGCGGAAAGATTTCCGCTTCTACGAAGCCAAGCGCTCCTGCGCCCCCTCGTCCACTCCTGCGGACTCACTCCTGCGCCCCCATTTCCGCAGGAGCGAAAACAACAGAACCAGAGTCAAAACCTGCAATTTTCCACATTTTCTCCCGTTTAACCATCCGAAAACACCCCGAGGCCCCCGGACCCCAACGAAAACCACCAACATACCCCAAAACACGATACGAACTTGTTCCAATCATAAAAACACCATCCTAAACATTAAAATCACCAATTACACACGGATTCAAGCCTAAATTCCTTCAAAACTTCCGAATTGCACATTCCATCAAAAACCCGACTAAACGACGTCCGAATGACCTAAAATTTTGCGGACACATCCAAAATCACCTAACGGAGCTACTGAAACTATCGGAATTCCATTTCGACCCCCGGATCAAAATCTCACCTACCATTCGGATTTCGCCAAAATTCAATCTTAGCCAATTCAAGCCTATTTCTACACCGGGCCTCCAAATTCAATTCCGATCGTTCCCCTAAGTCACAAATCACCTCCCGGAACTAAGCGAATCATCAAAACCTGATTCCGAGCCCTCTAACCAAATAGTCAATTCCGGGTTGACTTTCCTTATTCAAGTCTCCTTCAAAAAGGCTATATGCCTCATTTTCAATCCAAATCACTCCTAAATCACCCGATAGACTCTAACACTGATATAAAAGCATAAAACATACAATTTCAACATAACGGGGTGGTAATTCCCGTGACGACGGGCCGGGTCGTCACAAAATAACACTAAGGCAGTCAAGAATTGGCCTCGACCAGCTTTAGTGACCGAGATTTGGAGTTTCTTTGGGTTAGCAGGCTAGTACCGTTGGTTCGTAGAAGGGTTCTCTTCTATTGCAGCCCCGATGACCAGGTTGACCCAGAAGGGTGCCCAGTTCAAGTGGTCAGATGAGTGTGAGGCGAGCTTTCAGAAGCTCAAGACAGCTCTGACTACGGCACCATTGTTGATTTTGACAACGGATTCAGGGCCTTCCACAGTCTATTGTGATGCATCCCGCACTGGGATTGGAATGGTATTGATGCAGCATGGAAAGGTTATTTCATATGCTTCGAGACAGTTGAAAATCCATGAGAAGAATTATCCAGTTCACGACCTTGAGTTGGCAGTAGTTGTTCATGCCTTAAAAATTTGGAGGCATTATCTATATGGTGTGGCATGTGAGGTATACACGGATCACAAAAGTCTTCAGTACTTATTCAAGCAAAAGGAGTTAAATATGCAGTAGAGAAGATGGTTAGAGTTGTTGAAAGATTATGATGTTACTATCTTATATCTCCCAGGTAAGGCTAATGTGGTGGCTGATGCGTTGAGTAGGAAGTCTGCCAGCATGGGTTGTCTCGCTTATATTCCGGTTAGCCAGAGACCACTTTCTTTAGTTGTTTAGGCCTTAGCCAATCGATTCATGAGATTAGATATTTTTAAGCCTAGTAGGGTGTTTGCCTGCACGGTCGCTCGTTCTTCTTTATTGGAGCGTATCCGTAAGAGGCAGTTCGATTATCCCTATTTGTGTGACCTGAGGGACACTGTGGAGCGGGGAGGTGCTACGAATGTATCCTTTGGTGATGGCAGAGTATTGCGATTGTAAGGGTGAGTTTGTGTGCCCAATGTTGATAGGATTCGAGAGTTGATCTTAGCGGAGGCCCATAGTTCTTGGTATTCTATTCATCCGGGCGCCGCGAAGATGTATCAGGACTTGCGGCAGCATTATTGGTGGCGTAGGATGAAAAAGGACATTGTTGTGTATGTCGCTCGGTGTCTAAATTGTCATCAGGTTAAATATGAGCACCAGAGGCCTAGTGGTGTGTCACAAGGAATTGAAATTCTCGAGTGGAAGTGGGAGTGGATTACAATGGACTTCATTACTGGACTTCCGTTGACTCGGAGGAAATTCGATGCTATTTGGGTTATTGTTGATTGGCTGACCAAGTCAGCACATTTCATTCCTGTGGCAGTCTCCTACTCATCTGAGAGGGTAGCAGATATTTACATTCGGGAGATTGTTTGCCTTCATGGGCTGCTGGTATCTATTATCTCATATCGGGGTACGCAGTTTACCTTGCGCTTCTGTAGAGCGTTCCAGCATGAGTTAGGCACCCAGGTTCAGTTGAGTACAACATTCCATCTTCAGACGGACGGTCAGTCCGAGAGAACTATTCAAATTTTAGAGGATATGCTCCGAGCATGCATCATTGACTTTGGAGGCTTGTGGGACCAGTTTCTGCCCTTAGCAGAGTTCGCTCACAACAACAGCTACCAGCCTAGCATTCAAATCGCTCCATATGAGGCATTGTATGCTAGGCGATGTCTGTCTCCAGTCAGATGGTTTGATTTGGAGAGACTCGGTTGTTGGGTACTGACTTAGTTCAGAAGGCCTTTGATAAGGTCAAAACTATTCAGGAGAGGTTGTGTTCAGCTCAGTCTAGATAGAAAAGTTATGTAGACAGTAAGGTCTAAGATATAGATTTCATGGTTGGTGAGTGGGTATTGCTCCGGGTGTCGCCCATGAAGGGTATGATGATGTTAGGAAAGAAGGGCAAGCTTACTCCTAGGTACATTGGTCTATTTGAGATTCTGGATGGAGTGGGAGAGGTGGCTTATAGACTTGCATTGCCACCTAGCTTATTAGTCGTGCATCCAGTTTTTCATGTATCTATGCTTTGGAGGTATCACGGCGATCCTACGCATGTGTTAGACTACAGTACTTTCCAGTTGGACAAGGATCTATCTTACGAGGAGGAGCCGGTAGCTATTCCAGACCGGCAAGGTTGACAGTTGAGGTCGAAGAGCTGTCCTTCCGTGCGTGTTCAGTGGAGAGGTCAACCTCCTTAAGAATCGACTTGGGAGTCTGTGTCTGATATGCGGAGCCGTTACCCATATTTTTTCCCCGTCTCGGTTATTTCCTTCTCTTGTCCGTTTGAGGACGAACAGCTGTTTTAGAGGTGGAGGATGTGACGACCCAAAGGGTCATCACCTATTTTCCTCATCTGTTTTTTGGTTCTAAAACCTTGAAAACCTTATTTTATATTGCCCTGATTTGCGTGTGAAGTGCGGGCGCGTAGCCGAAAAATTTTGTGTTAGAATTTGTGAATTCTATGAAAATTTTGAATAATTTTATATTAATATGATAATAGTTGACTTTGGTCAACATTTTTGGTAAATGTACCAGGACCCGAGATCGGACAATCCTGGAAGGTCCGTAGAAAAATATGGGACTTACGCATATGCCTAGAGTCAAATTCTGAGGCCTCGAGCCCGAGATATGAATTTCTCGATTAAATTATTTTTCTGAAATTATTAAGGAAAATAAAAGTTAAAATTGATTAAATTACTATGGTATCGGGCTCGTATTCTGGTTCTGACACCCGGTACAAGTCTTATATATTGTTTAAGCACTTCCTGCAAGGCTTGATCAAAATCGAATGTCGTTTGACGTGTTTTGAACTATGAGTTCCAATTTTGAAAGTTTATGAAGTTTAAAAAGAGGAATCAAGAGTTTTGAGGCATGATTTTATGTAAATGATGTTATTTTGGCAATGTGATCGCGTGAGCAAGTTCGTGGTATATTTTTGAGGTTATGTGCATGTTTGGTTCGGAGTCCCGAGGGCTCGGGTGAATTTTGGATAGGTCACGAGAGCGTTTGTGGAATAAAAAGACACCCGATATTTTTTCCCCAGCTGATATCTTCACAAATGCGAAGAAATATCTCGCAAATGCGACTTCTCAATTGTGAAGCACCCATCACAGATGCGAACTAAGGGCAGCCTGGCAGACCTCGCAAATGTGATGCAACACACCGCAAATGCGGAGGGGTAGTGCTCGCAAATGTGAGGCCCTCTTCGCAAATGTGAAGGCTCCACTTCTGCACAGTGTTCACAAATGCGAACTATTATGTCGCAAATCCCAGGCCTGCCATGTTCCCAAATGGTAACATATGTTCCCATTTCCCATATCATCACCTGTGCAATTTTATAATTAAACAAATTTAGATCCACTTTTCACCATTCTTTCAAAACCCAAAACCCCATAAATGATTTTTCAAGAGCAATATAGTTCCAAATCACTTGTAAGTCGATTTTTACCCAATTCTTTTAACTCTTAACATCACTAAACATGTTTTCCATTTGAAATCAAAGATTTTCATGGATGAAATTAGTGTTTTTGGGTAGAACCTAGGTTTTTCATAAATTGGAGAGTTCGACCTCGATTTGAGGTCCGATTTAAAAATAAATCATATATTTGAACTTGTGGGGGAGTGGGTAACCAAATTTTGGTTCGAACCTCGAGTTTTCACCACGTGGGCCGGTTGGCATTTTGAGAATTTTTTAGTAAAACTTTGGGAAATCTATTTTTATTCACTCAAACCAATTCATATAGTGTTTATTAAAGTAATTGAACCAATTGTGATCAGATTCGAGCCAGTTGTAGGTTGAATTAAGAGGTAAAGCAATAGTTGAAGGTTAAGCGGACTTTAAGGCTTTAAGGTAAGGGTTTGATTTATCCTAGCATGAGGGAATAGGATTAGAGTATAATAAATATTTTTTTCCAAATGATCGAGTTTGGGGTATAGGCGTGGCGACGAGCATCTATACACCGGAGTCTAGCATGACTGTGGGTCTTTATTTGTACATGTTTGTGAGATACTTTGGAACTCTTCTAAGCTAAATTATAAATTGCTAAAAATGTGAATAGTCTGAGAATGAGCTATGCAAAATAAATTTTTTGGAGCGTTGGGTAGAATGATAATTACTGTCGAGTAGAACATGAAAGTATTGAACGGAATTGTGATTAATCCCTTGCCGGAACCTTATTGTTGAAAGTTATTGTTATTTCTCCCTTGCCGGGACCTTGTTGAAAGTTATTATTATTGCTCATTGCCTCGACTTAGTATTATTTTGGATATTCCTTTGTTGGGATTGGTTATGAATTGTGTTGAAATAAAAGGGATCGTGTGGCACGCCGTCCACCTATATATATATATATATATATATATATATATATATATATATATATATATATATATTATGAATTGGAATCGTTTGGCACGCCGACCCCTATATATAATTAATTGGGATCGTGCGTCACGTCGACCACTTACATATTATAAATTGGGATCGTGTGGCACTCCGACCACTTATATAACGTAAAACGGGATCCCGTGGCATGCCGTCCACCTATATACATATTATGAAATGGGATCGTATGGTTCGCCTACCACGTAATATATTGAGGATCGGGTTTCACGGCGCAACATAGTATAGACTGGTGTATTGTGTTCATATGTGGAAACTTTCGGTATTATTGTTCAGTTATACTTCTTTAAGGAAAATTTCTGTATTTGACTGTGGTGTATCCTCCAGCATGTCCCTTCCCCTTTTACTTCTTAAATGGGTATATACATATATGGAATTGAACATGTTTATGTGAGTGTTTGGTCCTAGCCTTGTCACAACTTCACCGGGATAGGCGTACTTACCATCACATGGGGTCGGTTGTGCTGATAGTACACTTTTGTGCATTTTGCACATGTCCAGGTTTTGAGCAGCAGCAACAACAATAGTAGTTCACTAGCAGGATTGTCATACCCACGAGACTGAGGTAGCTTGCAGGCTTCCGCAGGCTCGGCGTCTCTTCTTATATTTTTTCATTATTGCTGTAGTGTCATTGTTTTGAGACAGATGGTTGTTATATTTAGATTAGACCATTATGTGTAGTTATTCTTAATAGTTCATGAGTTTGTGACTCCACATCTTGGGTAGAGGATTTATGTTGAGTATTTCACATTTATATTCAGATTTATAAAGTAGAGTTCCGTAGATAGTTATTCATTAGAGTTCGTGAGTTTGTGACTCCACATCTTGGGTAGAGGATTTATGTTAAGTATTTCACACTTATATTCAGATTTATGAAGTAGACTTCCGTAGTTAATGTTATTATTATTATTATTATTATTATTATTATTATTATTATTATTATTATTATTATTATTATTATTATTATTATTATTATTATTATTATTATTGTTATTAGGACAATGCTCAGCACGACTCAAGCCAATTCGTGTACCTGCTTACAAATAATATTATTGTATTATTATTATTATTATTATTATTATTATTATTATTATTATTATTATTATTATTATTATTATTATTATTATTATTATTATTATTATTATTATTATTATGGTTATTATTATTATTATTATTATGGTTATTAAATTGACAGCTGGATGGTTTTTATTAATGGAAAGATGGTAAGTAAATTGGCTTGCCTAGCTACCACGAGTAGGCGGCATCATGATCCCGATGGCGGGAAATCTGGGTCGTGACATCTGGAGAATATACCAGGAAATCATCAATGAAAACAATGACAAATAAGTCGAGATAGGGCCGGAACATGCTATTAATCAGATGCATGAACGCTGCTGGGGCATTGGTAAGCCCAAAAGACATATCGAGGAACTCACAGTGACCATATCTGGTCCTAAAGGCCATCTTAAGAATATCCGAATCTCTAATCTTCAACTAGTGATAACCCGATGGAGATCAATCTTGGAGAATACCCTGCCCCTGAAGCTGGTCGACTATATCATCAACGTGAGGGAAAGGATACTTGTTCTTAATCGTTACTTTGTTCAATTTCCTATAATCAATAAACATTCTCACAGTGCCATCCTTCTTCTTCATAAACAAAAACAGTGCACCCCAAGGTGACACACTGTAATAACCCGACAGGTTGTTTTGAGTCCCAACACTCTGTTCGACAGTCGAAGGCCATGAATAACTTCATTGGGGGTATTATGACTTGTACGCATGGCCAGAATTTGATTTTGGAAAGTCCATAGTTGATTTGGGAAGAGAATTCTTATTCCGGGAGCTAAAAGTTGAAAGAATAAACTACGATTGAAATTTTGAGTAAACGACCTTGGAATCGGGATCCAAAGTTTCCAGTATGTTCGTATAATTAATTCGGGCTTGGGCGTATACCCGCAGTGGGTTTTGGATAACCCGGGAGAGTGTTGGCGCCTATTCTAGAAGTTAGTACTTTAGAAAGAATTTCATAAGTTTGGGTTGAAGTGCATTTCGGTGTTATCAATGTCCATTTTGAATCTGGAGACTAGGAGTAGCTTCGTATGGTGATTCTGGAGTTGGAAGCACGATCAAAAATGAATTCGGAGGTCCGTAGGCCATATTGAAGCTATTTGGCTAAAGATAGAAATTTGAAGGTTTCTGAGGAATATGACTGGAGGTTGACCTTTTGATATCGGGGTCGGAATCCAATTTCGGAAGTTGGAGTAGGTTCGTAAATGCAAACTTTGAGGTCAATCGGACGTAATCTGATAGGTTTAAACATCGAAAAAAGAAGTTTGAAATTTTAAAGTTCATAATGCTTAAATTGGGGTGTAATTCATGATTTTAGCGTTGTTTGATATGATTTGAAGCCTCGAGCAAGTCCGTTATGTGTTTTGGATTGGTCGGTATGTTTGGTTGGGGTCCCAGGGGCCTCGGGTGGATTATGGATGGTTAACGGATCAATTTCCCCCCCGTGATGATTGATGGTTTGCTGGTATTGGTGGACCAGAGATTTACTCTATGCGATCGCAAGAAAGGGGATGCGATCACATAGAGAAAAAGTTGAGGGGGGCTGGATTGGCCTATGCAATCGAAATAGGCATTGTATGCGATAGCAGAAGAGTATTTTCTAGGCCTATGCGATCACATGGGTGTGTTATGCGGGCATATTAAATGATTTTGGGAGGTAGGATTTTTGCTTTATTCGATTGCGGGGCATTGTATGTGATCACATAGAAGGGTCACTTGGGCAGTGTTGTTATAAAATCGGATTTTGGTTCATTTCATTTCATTTTTCTTCCATGGGAGCGATCTTGGAGCAACGTTTGAGCGTCATTTGCATCATCAAGCATGGGGTAAGTGATTTCTACTGGTTGTGTGTTAAATACAAGTTTATACATGGATTTGGGCATGCAAATTAGAGTAAATATTAAGGTTTTGGTTGAAAACATAGAAAATTATAATCTTAGACTTTAGCCATGATTTTGAGTATGAAATTAGGAGAAAATTATATATTTGAGTTCCTAAGGTCATGGGTAACATTTATCTTCGAGAAATTTTGAATTCCGGGCATGTGGGCTCGAGGGCATTTTGGTCATTTCACTAAGCGTATTTGGGAATCGGTATAATCTGAATTTTTAACAAGTATTTGAGTATATTCTCATTAGTTTGTCCTTAATTGACCAATTTTGGTGCATTGTGCGTTGGTTCAAGCCTTCGGAAGGATGTAGAATGCCGGCTTTGAGTCTTCGGAGCGAGGTGAGTCTCCTTTCTAATCTTGTGAGGGGGAATTTACCCCATAAGTGAATTAAATTGGTTATGGTCTCCTATTTGTGGGGGCTTCGTACGCACGAGGTGACGAGAGTCCGTGCGTAGCTACTATTATGCTATTGTCCAAATAGTCTAGGACCCAAAAGCATGGTATATATGAATTAATTGTGAACCTATTGATGGTTTGAATTGCATAGATCACATTAAATTAATGAATGGATTTTTAAAAAGACTTAAGCTTCGTTTTCTCAAATTATTTATGAGAATTGGCCTTTCTTGGATAATTGCTCCATGACTGATTGTCTGTCTTTGTGTGTATTTTTTGTAACAGGCCGAACGCCTCGGCAGATTAATAGATGCATCTATAGACGCGCCTTCGACCCTCGGCAAGTGCACATTTATTTATGTTGGATCGGGTCGTCGCCTCGGTATGATTTATGTATGCTTGTATTGCTGCATGGACTTGTTTAAGTCATTACATGCCTCCCATGGCTTAAGATATCCGGAATATATTTAAAAAGGAAATTCTGGGAAATCTCCTATAAAGGGGTTAATTGATTATTTGTTTCCTTCTATTTGGACTAGCAATCATATTTATAGAACAAATCCACTGATTAGCATATATAATAAAGATAAATCATTATTAGGTCATTAGAAACTGTCAGAGTTGACCTTCTCGTCTCTACCCCTTCGGGATTAGGCTGCATACTTACTGAGTACACGTTGATTACGTACTCATACTACACTTCTGTGTATTTTTGTTAGACATGTGCATGATACATTAGCGGCCTACTGGGCGCAACAACAAGGACGATTCGAAGACTAGGTGAGTTGTAGTTTGAAAGCGGCCCGTAGCTCTTTAAAGTCCCATTCTAATAATTGTACTTCTTTTCTATCAATTGTATTCCAGACAGATGTAGTGTTATGTTTTATATCCTGATCAAGATTTCCTCATGCACTTGTGACACCGGGTTTCTTTGATGGTTTCAGTAAAACTTTGTTTTAATTGTTATTATATAAATTGAATTCAAGTATGAACACTAATTTATGAATAATGGAAGGAAAAACCTTAGATTTTCAAAAGTACAAAAGAGGAATTATTTGGTAGTTTAAATGGCTAGCCTGACAGCGGTGTTCGGCACCATCACGACCCGAAGTGGATTTGGGTCATGACAATATGGTAACAGATTGCTAGGTTCCCGTCGGTCTCACGAGTCATGAGCATGTCTAGTAGAGTCTCGTAGATCGGTACGGAGACGTCTGTACTTATCCTCGGGAGGCTGCATCACTGTTAGGAGTACTTCCCTTCTTGATTTCTTTATTGTGCGGTTCAATTCCTTTGAGGCTTATGCCTTTGATTTCTTTCCACTGAATCTTACGAGACGCTAGTGCCTGTTATAAATCAAAAGTTGAAGGATTATAATGGCACTACAGGTGTGGTGCGAGGTGATTTATCCGGTGTAATTGATTGGAATATTATAGTCACATTACGGAGGTATGTTCCATTTTTTTAGCTCCATAAAGAACCTTTGAGAGCCTTGAGGCTAGGCACGGGTTGCCATGATGCTTATGAGCGATTATTCTATAGTATTGTCGTAATGTTAGGATGTTTGCCCCAGTGTCGGGGCATTGAATGGATTGAAGGGAAGTTTACCCATTGTGTAATCAAAGGGATTCAAAATTTTATTCCTGGCTAGGGGGAAAATCAATTTATGAATGGTCAGATGTGGACTAGTGGAAGCAATGAAACATGGTAATTGCAAGCGTGAAAGAGATCTCTTATTTATTGGGATGATATTGTCCTAATTGGACGTAATAAGTTTGTTAACGTTATAGTCTGCTACAATTCACTTTATGGCGGGATATTGTGCAATACTATTGAAGATGCAACAGTCAGATATCGCGAGATGCGGTGGTTTAAGATTTAATCAGTGTTTCAATGATGATGGTTTGATAAGGATGACCTTCAGATGGGTTTTAGTCAGTAGCGATTTGTGGATTCAATTTCTATGAAGATGAATTTTTCTAAGGAAACTGAGCAGCAAGAGATGAAAGAGACGTGTGGGAAGTGTCATGAGGAGTTTTATTCTTTTAAATGGTCATTATGAGGGAGCACAGGCCGAGCAATTGATTGAAAAGGTGAGTTGCCCAAAGTAGGAGAGCAGCGGAGCTGCATAGGGGCTTGGTAAAGAGAAAACTATGCACCATAAGGGAGTCTAAAATGACTTGAGAATATCGGTGCTTTGTTATTGGCCCTTTCGGATCTAATTTGAAGTGGGAATTTTAGCGACGGGCAATGGACGTTAGTAGATTAATTCAAAGCATAGTGTTTTTATGTGGTACGAGATTGTATATGACAGAGAGGAGTTTCTTGAAGTGAAGAAAGATGTAGCACGACTTTGAAGTGAAAGGATGTTGTCGCACATTTAGTCGATGTCCACGAGGGGTGAATGGACTAGTGCTGATGGAGAGTGAGCTCGAACACAGGATGGGTTATTTATGTCGTAGTGATTGTTCCCCATGCAGTAGTGTTGGAAGATGCCAGGGAGTGATTTTGACAGGTGGGGTATACCGGTGAGCAGGTTAGCAGTCGCGTGGTTGGTGAGGCTTATGCGAAGAGTTCTACTCGTTAGGCAGCAAAGGGAATTATTATGTGAATGGTGTTAATAATTTAGAGTATCAAATTGAGTTTCTAAGGTGAGATATCGAGAATGCTAGGTATTGTTTGTGTGAAGGTGGATGATGATTCAGAATATGAAAGATGGGGATTTACATGAGAATTTCGAGAATTTGTGGAGAATGATTGTGCAAGGTTATGTCAACAATAGATTTAAAATAATGGTGAACTCCAGAGTTTGTAATAATGGCTTCAATCTAAGTGGGAGAGTCCTACTACTTATGATTTGAGTTGCATGGTTAGCTACTTGTGAAGTTTTTTGTTAATATCATACTGAGGGGTCATCTCAGTTATAGAAAAATATCATAAGTAGTAAATCCAGCAGAGGAATAATTAAAGATGTGCTATGGTTGGACTCATGGACTCATGTTCGAATTTGGGAAAGAATTCAGAATTTATGCCTTGTATAGAGGCAGGTTTCAGAGGAAGAGATTTCGACGGGTGCTTCGACGAGAGGGTATTCGTGTGTTATAAGATTTATGGAGTTGATTAAATTTTGGACCAAGTCAGAGAAGGTGACTCTCAGTAATGGTCCTAATGGATTCGAAAGAGGTAAAGTATGGTGCTTAATGATTTTGAGCCTATAAGTACAATTAAGAACCCAGCTTGCAAAGCAGCATATAAAAAGTGACACAAAATATTCCATGATGGTTGACTTGTGAGACATCATGGTCTCGTGGTTCAAGGTCACTCAGGATGAGTGTATATAGAGCACGTTATGTGTTGAACAGAGTTAGTATTATTTCCAAAGTACTCAAGGATAAATTGGAAGGAAAGGGATTGATTAGCCATAAATGAATTTGGCATGTTGGGATCTGTGATTAGTTCATCCAGCGTGATCATGTTGTGTGTATGATTTATGACTGTATGTATCAGGCTTGTCTGCCGCTGCAATTGATGTTATTAAGAAGCTTTCTATTGCTATGGCTTGTAGTGTAGAAGCAGATTCCGGAAGGGTTTTGGTGGCTTGGACCACTACTTGTAGATTTGCATATTCTAAGGTTACGGGAAGTTACCTGTGTGTTGCTATGGTTCTCCCACAGTGAGTTAAGGGAGAAGTGGTAAAAGATATTAATAATTTCGAAGTTATGATGAAAATCATGTTCTATCCTATATTGGCACGTTGGGTGCATTGAGTAGCATGGAAATACTAAGTGAGGATCAAGAGGTAGTTCGTTGTTGAAGAGGATGTCACAAGCTCGGATGAGCAAGGAAGCGGGGGTGAATGTTTAAAGTAATTGATATTGTATTCAGGGTCAATTGAGATCGATGTGTTGTGAAAAAGCTTTGTACTCGGGTTAAGGATTCTTGGTCGTTTTTTCAGTGCAGTGTGACAGATGGTTTAGATGTTCAATCCCGTCATTTATTTCGAGAGATTGTGGGAGTGGTTTCCATGGAAATATGGTATAAGCATGACACGTCGTCATTTGATTGGCTAAAGATTTGAACACAGCATAGGGATTGTGGTAATAACATCAATTTAGGAATTTAGGCCTAGAGGGCACTTTGTTTATTGGGTTATGAACCGAGGAGGTTGCTCCGATTATAATAGTGGTTCTTATGTGTTATGAGGAAAAAGTTAGTCACTATAGACCTTTGAAAGGTAATCAGCCAAGTTGGTGCAATCAGAAATCGGCTTGAGATCAGTAGATTGATTTATATGTGAACAGACTTTATATCAGGCCAGTCGTGTTTATTTCAGCAAGCGTTCCCTATGGGGGAGCAGTCGGAGTGTTATTTTGTCATCAGCTATTCCACATAATTATGTATTGTGCCATATGAGTTGTGAGACGGCTTGGTAAACTCTTATGTGTTAAGGTTCCTCGTGGCGATGACGTTATGTGAGCAGAGTGGCTCTTGAGATTTAGATCTTGTATTACACCTCATTTGTGCTTGAGTTTTGTAGCCTATAGCGCTACGTATTTCCTTAGAGATGGTATTATGCACTTAGCGTGTTTACGAATGAAATTTGATATTTTATTATAATGAGCAGATTTAGCTCGAAGTGCAATCTCCTTATGTGAGATCTATGTGTGGATCGAGTGGCACGTTGCCATGTGTATGTTTTTTGGATTTGGTGGCGCGCCGCAATAGTGTGATGTCAAGTCTAGTTTTCTATATATTATTCCTTTGTGTTTTTCATTTCCTATCTTCTGAGGAATGTCCGTATTAGTGGGGGTATTGGTAATTCCTCCATGACTTTGTTTTCCTTTAGCATCACCTTCAAAATGGTGGCTTATTGGTGCATGGTAGCATCATATGAGATTTTAATAATTTTTGGGGTGGCTTAGTGCCTGAGTAGTTATATCGGATAGGACGAGATCCCTTGATGTAGGATTCTGTGCAATTAAGTTATATGAGGTATATTATGGAGATAAGACCATTATTGGGTTCAGAATGAGGTGAAGACCTTGTCAGGAGTGTAGACCTAACGTTTTGTTGACTCGGTAATTAATTATGAGGTACATATTTTCTGTCGTGGCGGTATGCTAAAGGTTAGAGTAAGACATGTATATGTCATGGGGTGCAACGGGGCATTAGATTAGTGAGATTCTTACTAAGTTGATCATAAAAAGGTTATTATGGCCCTACGAGCGGGTTATGCAAAGTGTGAATTCAACAAAGTTATGCCATCGTGTTTGAGTACAGTGTGTAGTGATATAAATGGTGATTGTATATTGGAAACATTCATGGCATAGGATTCTGAATCTTGAAGTCGGCCTCTAAGGCTTAATTTCTTGAATAAAAAGGGAATATCTTCAAAAATTATTGAGCTATTGTGCTCAACTAAGTTGTGGTGGCACGGGAAGGTGCATGAGGATTTTAACAATGATTTGAGATTACTCCAGTACAATTCTTAGCACGTTCGAGGATGAACGTATGTTTAAGTGAGAGAGAATGTAATGACCCGACCGGTCATTTTGAGTCCCAGCACTCCGTTCGGCAGTTGGACGCCATGAACAGCTTTATTGTAGATATTATGACTTATACCTGTGGTCGAAATTTGATTTCGGGAAGTCCAGAGTTGATTTGGGAAGAGAATTCTTATTTCAGGAGCTTAAAATTGAAAAAATGAACTAGGATTGGAATTTTGAGTAAACAACCTTGAAATCGGGATCCGAAGGTTCTAGCAGGTTTGAATGATGAATTCGGGCTTGGGCATATGCCCGAAGTGGGTTTTGGATAACTCGCGAGCGCTTTGGAGCCTATTTTGGAAGTTAGTACTTTAGAAGGAATTTCATAAGTTTGGGTTGAAGTGCATGTCAGTGTTATCAATGTCCGTTCTGAATTTCGAGACATTGAGTAGCTCTGTATGGTGATTTTGGAGTTGGGAGCGTGATGGAAAATGATTACGAAGGTCCCAAAGCCATTTTGAAGCCATTTGGGTAAAGATAGAAATTTGATGGTTTTTAAGGAATTTGATCGGAGGTTGAATTTTTGATATCAGAGTCAGAATCTAATTCTGAAAGTTGGAGTAGGTCCGTAATGTCAAATATGAATTGCGTGCAAAATTTGAGATCCATCGGACGTGATCTGATAGGTTTAAACATCAGAAATAGAAGTTTAAAATTTTAAAGTTCATAATGCTTGAATTGGGGTATAATTCATGATTTTAGTGTTGTTTGATATGATTGGAAGCCTCGAGCAAGTCCGTAATGTGTTTTGGATTTGTCGGTATGTTTGGTTTGGGTCTAGGGGCTTCAGGTGGATTTCGGATGGTTAACAGATTGATTTTTGCCCCATGAGGATTGCTGGTGTGCTGGTATTTGTGCAACAGAGATATAATATATGTGATCGCATGAGAGGGGATGCGATCATATAGAGCAAAAGTTGAGGGGGCTGGATTGACCTATGCGATCACAATAGGCATTGTATGCGATCGCAGAAGAGGATTTTCTAAGCCTATGCAACCACATGGGTGTGTTATGCGAATGCATTGAAGGATTTTGGGAGGAAGAATTTTTGTTTTATGCGATCGCGAGGCATTGTATGCAATCGCATAGAAGGGTCACTTGGGCGATGTTGTTTTAAAATCGGATTTTGGCTCATTTCATTTCATTTTTCTTCCATGGGAGTGATATTGGAGCAACATTTGAGTGTCATTTTCATCATCAAGCATGGGGTAAGTTATTTTTACTCATTTTGTGTTAAATATAAGTTTATACATGGATTTGAGCATGTAAATTAGAGTAAATATTAAGGTTTTGGTTGAAAACCTAGAATAATATAATCTTGAATTTTAACCACGATTTTGAGTATGGAATTAGGAGAAAATAATATATTTGAGTTCCTAAGGTCATGGGTAACCTTTATATTCGAGAACTTTTGAATTTCGGACATGTGGGCCTGAGGGCATTTTGGTCATTTCACTAAGCAGAGTTGGGAATTGGTATAATCTGAATTGTTAAAACGTATTTGAGTATATTCTCATTATTTTGTCCTTAATGGACTTGTTTTGGTGCATTGTGCATTGGTTCAAGCCTTCGCAAGGATGTAGAATGCAGGATGTGAGTCTTCGGAGCGAGGTAAGTCTCCTTTCTAATCTTGTGAGGGGGACTTTACCCCATAGGTGAATTAAATTGGTTATGCGCTCCTATTTGCGGGAGCTACGTATGCACGAGGTGACGAGAGTCTGTGCATAGCTACTATTATGCTATTGTCCGGGTAGTCTAGGACCCAAAAGCATGGTATATTTGAATTAATTGTGAACCCAGTGATGGTTTGAATTGCTTAGATCACATTAAATTAATAAATGGATTTCTAAAAAGACGTAAGCTTTATTTTCTCAAATTACTTAGGAGAATTGGCCTTTCTTGGATAATTTCTCCATGATTGATTGTTTGTCTGTGTGTGTTTATTTTGGAATGGGACGAACACCTTGGCAGATTAATAGATGCATCTATATGCGTGTCGTCGACCCTTGGTAAGTGCACCTTTATTTTGCTGGATTGGGCCGTTGCCACGGTATGATTTGTGCATGCTTGTATTGCTTCCTTGAACTTAATTAAATTGTTGTTCCCTTTCATGGCTTAAGATATTCGGAATATATTTAAAAATAATTCTGGGAAATCTCTTATAAAGTGGTTAATTAATTATTTGTTTCCTTCTATTTGAACTAGCAATCATGTTTACAGAACAAATCCACTAATTATAATATATAATAAAGATAAATCATTATTGGGCCACTAGAAATCATCAGAGTTGACCATCTCGTCTCTACTCCTTCGGGATTAGGCGGGATACTCACTGAGTACACGTTTTTATGTACTCATACTACACTTCTGTACATTTTTGTTGCACATGTGCATGATTCATTAGCGGCCTACTGGGCGCAGCAGCACAGACGATTCGGGGACTAGGTGAGTTGCAGTATGCAAGGTGGCCTGTAGCTCTTCAAAGTCGCTTTCTACTCTTTTCTATCTATTGTATTCCGGACAGATGTAGTGTTCAGCTTTATATCCTCATCAGTAATTGCTCATGCACTTGTGACACCGGGTTTCGGGGATGGTTTTAGTAAAACTTTATTTTAATTGTTATTATTTAAATTGAATTCAAGTATGAACTTTAATTTATGAAAAATGGAAGGAAAAACCTTAGATTTTCAAAAGTATTAAAAGAGGAATTATTTGGTAGTTTAAATTGCTATCCTGACAGCCGTGTCCAACGCCATCACGACCCGAAGTGGATTTGCGTCGTGACACACACTAGGCCGAATGAACCCCTTATCTAGGAGTTCCTGAAGCTTCTCTTTTAACTCTTTTAGCTCCACTAGTGCCATACGATATGATGAAATATAAATTGGCTGAGTGACCGACACAAGGTCAATAACAAAATCAATATCCTCATCCTGTGGCATGCTCGACATGTCTGCAGAAAATAAATCAGGGAAATTCCTCACAACTGGGATAGTATCAATACTAGGAGTCTCAGCTCCATAATCCCTTACAAAGGTAAGATACAAAAGACAACCCTTCCCATCCGTACGTTGGGCATTTAAGAAAGAAATCACTCTACTAGGAACATGATCAGTCACACCTCGCCACTCAATCCATGGCACGCCAAATATAGCCAATATGACCATCTTGGCATGACAATCCAGAATAGCGTAACACGGAGATAGAAAATCCATGCCCAATATGACATCAAAATCCACCATACTCAATAATAAAAGATAAAATCGTGTCTCCAAACCCTCAATAATCACCACACACGATTGGTACACATGGTCTACAACCACAGTATCGTCCACCAGGGTAGATACAAGAACATCTAAAGCAAGAATCTCAAGGGGTATGCCTAAATAACGAGCAAAGTATGATGAGAATAAGAGGAACTTGGTTCAAATAATACAGAATCATCTCTGTGGCAGACTAAAATAATACCTGAAAGGACAGCATCGGAGGCAATGGCATCTGATCTGCCTGGCATAGCATAAAAATAAGCCTGAGCGCCCCCTGATCAACCTCCCCCTCTGGGGTGACCCCTGGCTGACTGATCCCTACCCCTAGATGGTTGGCAAGTGGTGGTGGAGCAATTGGATCTGAAGCTGATGATTGGCCCCTTTGCTGGGATGAACTAGGAATATGGTGGGGACACTATCTCTTCATATGTCCAAACTTCCTGCACTCACAGCGTTTACCCAATGACAGAGATGGGGACTAAAGGGAACCCCTTGCACCAGGGTGACTAGCAGATGCACTCGTCATAGAAGAGCCCTGAACATATGGAGCATGGAATAAGCTCAAAGTTGGAAGGCCACTAAGTTATGAATGGTCCAGGTGCAAATTTTCGGAACCATGACCCGATGATGCTCCATGATAACCTGTGCGGTTAGATTGACCATGTCAGAACTGTCTACCCTTCCTTGCTGGAACTGGACCCTTGAAGGAGCACCATTGTAGCTACCAGATCTTCGAGGCCTCTTGGCCTCTTTCTCCTCTTGCTCCTTGAGACGGATATACTCGATCTCCTTGGCAAAATCCACAATCTCCTTAAATCTAGCACCAATCATCCTCTCTACGGTCATGAGAATACAGAGATTGTATGTCAGACCATCAACAAACCTCTTGATCATCTCTCGATCTATGCGAACCAACCCAACTGCTTGTCGGGCTAACTCAGAGAATCGCATCTCATACCATATCACTATCATCTCCCCCTGACGCAGCTAATCAAAATGCCTACGCAACTCCTCCCGACGCGATATGGTGCATACTTCTCTAATAAGAGAATAAAGAACTGCTTCCACATGAGGGGTACTACTCCAGCAGGCCTACGCCTCTCATATGCCTCCCACCATGTAAAAACAACCCCGAAAAACTGAAAGGTGGTAAATACTGCACCACTAGTCTCTAGAATCCCTGATGTACAAAGCATCTGCTGGCACTTATCCAAGAACCCCTGAGCATCCTCGCCCTCTACACTATTGAATACCGGTGGCTGGATCCTACCAAGCCTCTCTAGTCGATACTGCTCATCATCCGGAATAACTGGTACTACAAACTCCCAAGTTGGTGCAACCAGCTAGGCTGGAGGTGCCCCCGGTGTTTGGAGCCCCTGCACAACCTGATTAGGTGTGCAAGAAATAGGGGTCTAAATCCTTTATCCGATCTATGAAGTAGATGCGGCCGTAGTAGCTGAGATTGCCTGAACGAAACTGGTACACATTTATAATATTTGAGCTAGAGCCTCCGGAAGGTCTAGGATCACAATAAGCACATCTGGTGCCTGAGATGGTGTTATTTTGGTGTCCACAGCCGAGACCTGCTCTTGAACTGGGGCAACTAGTAGATCTACAGGTGTTGCCCCCACTGCTCTGCACGGCTGTGTCCCCAGCATCTGGTGGCCACAGCTGGTAGCACCAGTGGTTATCCACTATGTTCGGTAGTACGTGTCCTCACCATCTGTGGGAGAAAAGAAAGAAGTTTAGTACTCGGACCAACATACTCGCATGATAAGATTTTCAAAAATGAGAAGTTTCCTAATGGTTCTGCAGCCTCTCGAGGATAAATACACACGTCTCCGTACTGATAACCAAGACTCTACTAAATCGACTCATGACTCGCGAGACCTATGTAACCTAGTCTCTGAGACCAACTTCTCTCTACCAATATATCGGTCGTGATAGCGCCTATCCCATTACTAGGCAAGCCAGACATACTATCAAAACACAACTCATTTTCATTTTAATAAATCAATAGCTAACACGGTTTAATTACCAATTATTATATTAAGCAGTTAAAATAGCAAGGTAGATATACGAAATTCAACAAAAATATGAAAGACTATACAACCAATACTAATCTGGTGTCACGAGTCTAGAACCTCTAATACAAGTTCGAACAGCCTACTACATAGATAGTCTAGAAATGCGGAAAACTAATAAGATAGAAGGGAAAAATCAGGTCTACGGACGCCATGCAGCTATGTCAAAATCCCTAGAATGTTGGAAGATAGCTAAAAGCTCTCACGCAGCGACTCGGGCACCTAGATCTGCACACAAGGTGCAGGGAATAACGTGAGTACGCCAACTTAGTAAGTAACTAAAGTAAATAAGTACTGAAATCAGCGACGAGCACTTCAAAACATATAACTTCAAATTCAATTTTGCTTAAAAATCCTCATTTCCAATGTAAAATATTAAATTCAAATACTTAGTAAACTATTCCACAGAGTCTAATTCAAAGGGGTGTGAAAATATCATAACAGGGCCCATTGGCAGGAACCACTCAAAATATAGCCACTCGGGTAGTCTCTCATTCACTCGTGACTTAGTTCTCTTTACAAAATACTCATAATCAGCACTCAGCTCAATATTAACTCAAAATAATAGAAATCATAATAACTAATATGGCCCGATCCATAATTCACATATACGTAGTTATCCTCACAATTGGGTTTTCATCCTCTCTCAATCATTAGCCTCATAGCCTCTCAAGCATCATAACAGAAAATAGGGAAGTCACCCCAAACAGTCATCACAATAGGAGTACAATGATAAAACCAATTTTAAACAGTTAACATGCAAAAACATGACTAAGGATATGTTTTTAACAAGTAAAGTAAGGAAAACAGTTAAAATGTCCCTAAGGGTTTCTACATATCGGAACGAGGCCCCAAGCATGGCACAAAGCCCATAATACAGTATAAGGATATAAATCCAAAATAATATAACATTTTCAAATAAAATACATGGCTTAATAGTCACTATAGGATGGTCCAACTTAAAATCCCCATTGGTGCATGCCCACACGCTTGTCACCAAGTGTGTGCGTCACCACATCTATCAAATCAAGTCAAATATAAGGGTTTATACCCTCAGTTTCAAATTTACAATGGTAACTTACCTCAAACTAGGAAAAATACTACTTTGCGACGCCCTTGCCTCTCAAGTAGACCTCCACTCGCATCGGATCTTGTCAAAATCAGAACAAATACGTCACAATATTCTAAGGGAACAAAGCCCAAGCGAAAACAATCAAAAAATACCAAAAATCCCAAAATTAGCAAAACCTAAGACCCGGGCCAACTTCTCGAAACTCAAAAATTTTCACATCAACAAGTTCCTTATCTTCCCACGAGTCTATGCATATACAAAACACTAATATCGGAGTCCAAACGACCCCTCATATCCTCCATTTAAGGTCTCTTAAACTAAAGCCCTAAACCTCCATTTTTAGCCCTTTAATCCTCTTAATTATAGCCTTAATTCATGAATTTCTACCATAGAAATGTGTTTAATTCCAAAATCCTTACCTGAACAAAGCTTCATTGATTTCTCTCTTTAAAATTGCCCAAAGCTCCCAAGTTCAAAAATGGTTAAATGCTTCAAAAATCTCTAAGGAATAAATATATACATTCTGCCCAAGAATTTCCGCATCTGGAATCCAAAACTTGCTTCTACGGTACCGCATATGCGGTCAATCCATTCGCTTCTGCGAAAATTCATTAAAAGATCCAAACCGTATCTACGGTCAATATTATGATCCTGCAGCTTTGCAGATGCAGCTCATCAACTGCATCTACGGTTCCTGACGAACTCATCTTAAACTATTTCTACGGCTCTTCTCTCGCACGCGCGGCACTGCACCTGCGGTCCCCAAACCGCAGATGTGAAAACACCAAAAGCAGTAAACTTCACCAGCTGTGATTGCACTTTGACGCTTCCGTTAACCATTCGAAATCACCCCAAGGCCATCGAGATCTCAACCAAAAGAATAAATATAACCCAATACCTTATTCAAACTTGTTCCAATCATTATAATACCTCAAACAACATCACAACTACCAAATCACATCGAATTCAAGCCTATATTTTTATATTCTTCCGAAATATGCTTTTGATAAAAAGCCCAACCAAACCATACCCGGATAACCTGAAATTTTACACAAATGCCCCAAATGACCTAATGCAACTATTGCAACCCTTGGAATTCTATTTTAACCCTTATATCAAAATTTCTCCCACCAATCAAAAATCGCCAAAAAATGGACTTTGCCAATTCAAGCCTAAATCTACTCCAAGCCCCCAAAACCCATTCTGATGACACTCCCAAGTCATAAATGACCTCTAAAATCTAACCAAACCATTGTAACTCACTTTCGAGCCCACTAACACATAAGTCAACATCCGGTTGACTTTTCCAACTTAAATATTCTTAAAAGAGGCTAAGTGTCTCAAACTTCACCAAAACTAATTCGGATTTGATCCAACCAACTTGATACCTTAAAACATAGGTGGATAAAGCAATAAGAAGCAGAAATGGGGGAAACGGGCCCATAACTCATGAGATGATTGGATGGGCCGTCACACTTTGGTTTCGGTTTGGTTTTTGGTTTTGGTTCGATTTGAACACCCCTATGCTTAAACACTTGATTTTGGTCCCATGTAGAAAAACTAATCCACTTATTACAAGGACTACTTGGAGTCTTATCTATTATCAAGAACATAGGATGTGTCTCATCCTTTACCCTTTTCTGACTGCTTCGTTGTGGAGAGTTCATGGTGAATGTACGAATAAGATAAAAAGGGGGTCAGGACTTAACTAAACTATATAAAATTCAAAATATTATTTTTTTTTTTAAAAACTAATTTAGGACTCGATCTATTTTTCATTATTATTTTTTAAAACTAGCATACACAAAGAGTAGGTAAATGGCTATTATTATGAAAACGACCCTTGATACTTCCGCAGAAGGCTTAAAGGATGTCTAGGCAAAAATAGCCAAGCATAAGGACAAACAAATATATAAAGTAAACAAAATGGCTATTTTAACAAAAAATGGTCCTTTGGTACTCGTGAGAGACGTTCAAAAGCTCTCTCAAAAAATATAACAAGACAAAACTAGATAAGATGGTTGTTTTATGAAAACAGACTTTTGGCACTTTCATAGAAGGTTTTAAGCTATCTCGACAAAAAATAGCAAGAAATAAGGGCAATATGATAAAAAGCGAACAAAGATGGACAAAATAGCTATTTTACAAAAACATTCTTTCAGCACTTTCGAGCAAGATTTTAAGGCTGTTTTGGAAAAAAACGGCCAGAATATGAGGGTAAAATGGTAAAGGTGACCAAAAATATTAAAAAGACTTTTATGCATATGTGAAATTTTATGCTTTTTTTCTCTTTGTAAAATGTGGGCTGAACTAGATGAAAGTTGCCTACGTATCTCACACTATGAGAATCAAACTTGCGTAGTTCGGTAAAATTGAGTATTTCTCTTTTGATTTTTATGAATATAATTCCTTACACGTCATGCCAGACTACTACGAGAATGATTTTTCCTTTTTAATAATTCCGCTCAACTAATTTTCTAAAGCCGGTCAACAATGCAAGTATGCCTTCCAAGGGATGTAGCAAGTAGCATATAAGTGAACATGATGGTCTCAAAGAGGATACCTATCTTATACGGACCGATCCCCTGTGCCGAGCTTTACTAATTCAAATGCATATGATCCAAATAAAGCGAACCTACTAGGGATATCCGGCAAGGGGTTTGTTCTTCTGGATTTAAATCCTATTGGAGAAGGTGTCTAGACTGGCTTATCGAGTGGACAACTTGAGCCGATGAGGGAGAACGTCCGGTAGTATTGCTTTCTGGCATAGCTGGTGGTGCTCCCCGCCTAAATATGTGTCACTAAAATCCCTCAACATGTGACAAGAACCTCGGCTACCTCAAAGAAAGAGGGTTATGTCAAGCGAATGCCTAATTTTAATCTCAAGATACTCAAAGGAGGTGCGTGAGAAGAGAGTTTATATGTACAATTCAGCAATATCGAAGCGTTAAAAAGCAAACTGGTAGCACATTAGGCACAAATAAATCATAATATATTCAAAAATTATTAAAGCCAAATAAAAAGTCAATATGTACAAGCTCAAATTTTGGTTGTCCCCAACAAAGTCGTCAAAGCTGTCATATCATTTTCTACCCCAAAAGAATCATGTATTGTTGTGGGTTGTGTGGGTTAAAGAGTTTTTCCAATTAAAGTAACAAATTTGAGTAGGGATTATTTATACAGAGTCGCAACTTTTTTTTTTAATAATCCACTGGGCATTGTGCCTAGGGCTGATTTTCATTAATATAAAATAAAGTACAACAAAAGTGGAGGGGGACATGAACCTTACCTCCACATGTAAGATGAATGTGCATTTTTTCAACCATATAAGGTAACCAAATGACACCTGAATACTAAGAAAGGTTGCAACGTATGAATAAAGTTCCAATGTCTATCCAACAGTGATAGACAATTGGAGTTACAAAGTTCAAGTGTAGTAAGCCTAGGTCAACTATACAATATTGCACAAAATATCCTAAGACTATTATGCAATAAGGCTGGAAGATATACTTCTATATACAACACACTCTACATCTATTGAGCACGTAGAAATTTCCTATTAGAGAAGGGATTCTACCAAAAACATTAGTGAAGACTATCTTCCACTTTGCTTTGACACTGAAGACAAGGAAAGCCAAATGGAATTTAGTTGTCAAAAATAAGTCATGGGGAGTTTCCTTGCTATGCTTTTTGTCTACTGAACTTGACAAACGAAAGTGACAAACTGGCTGGCCCAATTGTGTTTCAATTTTCCAGAAGATGAAATGAGATATGAGTGTGATGACCTTAGTGTCTGTGGTTCTTGTCAGCTTCTGATCCTGTAACTGCTTCTGATGACTTGCCTTATGGGATAGCCTAATTGAGGAGGCTATTCTTTGAGAGTGGAGATTCACAGAAAGGCAGTAGAAGGTATGTTGCTGGCTAAATGAGGGTGACAGCCTATGAATGGGGTGCTATAGAGTTTTAGTGTTGGTGGAGAGGACGATTTGGTTCAATTGGTGTACCATCAATAGAATGAGCAATTAGATTGTCGATACCACTGACTGAAGGTGCCACCATTGATCCAGTCTAGTCCATGTACCTACAGTATAAACAAACATGTTAGAAAAGGAGAGCTCGGATTCCAGGATCTTGTGTGAACTGGATCTAAGTCTAGGGACATGGGGGAAATATGACCCCTGATTTACGGGGAGGATTGAGTGCAGGTTCATGTGTGAGCTGAAAATATTGAGATTTGAGTAAGAGAAAATGGTGCTGCAGTCAGAGGTTTCTGCAGTATCTGTAGTCGTAATTGTTGCTCTCTTAATGATTGAACTAGGGATTTGGTTGAACAAGTGAGTGGTGATGATGTTGGTTTGATGATCCTTGACTATCTCATGATAAGGACTCCAAGAGAATGAGCACCATAGATGCTAATACAACTCTTGGAAGACATTTCACTAGACATGCTAAGGGAAGAAGGAAGTAAACCTGCAAAATAAAAAATAGAGTTAGATGAAAACAGAGTATTGCTGCTCAGTTTTTGAAATCTATCACTTGTGAGGGGTTTAGTGGTGTTGGTAAGGAGTTCATTTGGATTCCAAGAATTAACTCCTAGTTTCTTGTGGGTACTAGGGGTTCTGAGAGGGAGGAAAATTAGGAGGGGAAGGGATATGATTGCTAGGGTGGGTTGCATTTTCTTCTTGCTGACCTCTGCTCTCAAGGTGGATCTTTTTGTGTTAGGCAACCTATTGGAATGAGATGTCTTTCTGTGGGGTTTTGTGTGTGTGATGGGTGTTGCCTTGGACCAAAGGAGGGTCATAGGTGCTGAATTAGGTTTAGGTAATGGGGAAAACCTGAGGATATGTATTTCTGCATAGCATGTTTCCTCAATACCTTTATAATCTACTTCTAGTCTTTGTTGCAGTTTCAGGAGAATGAGCCCCAAGACTGATACCACACCCTAAAATAACAATAATGTACTAGGTAGTCTATAACAATGATCAACCTGCAAAAGAAAAAATAGTGTTAGTAAAATCTGGTGGTTCATCCATAGAGGAATAGGACTATTACTGGTAGTGCATCCATTTTGCTTTGCTCTGATCTTTTGAACATTTAAGCCTCCTCCCTTTTCCATTCTTTTGTTAACCATATCCATGAGAAAAGGTAGAGGCTAGGTGTGTGGGCATCTGGATTTAGGTTGTTGCTTTGTGTCTGAAGGCTGGGGTGTTGATAACTATGATTTTAACACGTTTTATACTCATTCTTGCCTAAGATTTGTGCATTAATTGCCATAAATTAATCCCAAAATGATTACAAGTTGCACTTGATTGCAAGTTTGAACGACAAGATGACAATTGTCATAGATCGGCTCGAAAAGGAGTGATCTGCCAAGTGTGAAAGTCAAGTAAACCGACGATCAAAAAGACCCAGCGTAGACAGCATTGCTTTGCCACGCAACCACGTTGGAGGTTCAGAGAGTTGGGATTTTTTATTATGACCTGCTCAGCTTGCACTCATCGTCACGTGATTCGCGCTTGAGGAGATTTAGAAGCTAGAACATGCAAAGGAAAACCCACGCGGCCATGCACTAAAACAGTGTGGTCCGCGTGGATGCGATTCAGAGACTTGACATTTTCGCCAACATCTCCACGCATCTGCGCCCTATTTCTACAGGGTCTACGCTCCTTAGTTAACGCGGTCGCGCTACCTTTTTGCGCGGTCTGCACCCCCAGCTTTAGAAGATAGAAATTGAAGACTTAGACCCCTACACGGTCACGCTGCATTTTTGCACGGTCCGCGCCAGCCTTGCAGGGGCATTTTTGTCCAGTTTTTCTAGCCTAGTATAAATAGAATATTTTACCAATTTTAGGTTAAGTTTTGTATTAGATATAGTTGTTGCACTCTTGGGACTCAAGTTTTAGCGTATTTTGGGCAATTTCATCTTGTTTTGTCATGGATTCTTGTATATTAACATTGTCGTTAATTAATATGTTGAGTTTATCTACTTTTTCTTCAATTTCTGTTCCTACTATGTCTAGCTAAACCCGTTAGCTAGAGTTGTGGCTCAACCCTAATGTGGGTAATTAATGGTGTGATTGTTTAATTCTTGAATGATGTTGGGTGTTTGCTATTTGGGTTAATTTTATGGGTTGATTAGGATTTGGTGGTTGCAAACACTAAGTCTAGCTTAGTGGGTCTTTAGTCTTCTTGATAAAGAGTGTCTATGACTCCAAGGGTAACCCGATAAGGAATTGGGATGGACCCATGAGAATGGTAGTCCCAGTTAATGGGTTGAACCTCGAATTACTCAACTTGAACCCTAAGTTGCTTGGTCATATTGGCCTACCCAATTGGTCTCTCGAGGGTCAATTGGACAAAATCACTCTCTCTACCGAGAGGTGTGAGAGTGAGTGAAATCGTGCAACGGTTATAGCATAAGCCCCATAATCATCATTCTTGTGTTAGGAATCTCTACCCGTTAGTTGACCACCTAGGTAAATGCGATGGCCCTAGTGCTTTTCTCAATCTCGCATACAATCTAGAATCAATATTTTTAGCATAAATTAGTTTTAACTAGTAGTTGTTAAATGGTAGTTGATAAAAATAAAAACCCAAAAATGGTTGAAGTACAATTAGAAACCAAACGCATCTCTAGACTTAACAAATACTCAACTCCCTTTTCTAGCTCCCTCTGGAAATTGACCCCAATACATCTATTGGGTAAAAGTATTAGCGCCCACTCTTCTGAAGGTTAAGTCTGTTGCGATCACTTTTTGGCGTCGTTGCTAGGGAGCTTTCGGGTTGATTGTTTGCATAGCTAGTTTTGTATTTTTCTTCTCTTTACTTCTTTTTACTAACGTTATTGGTGTCGATCCATCAGGTACACATGGATCTAAACAGAAATTCCCCTCTTGACAACGTGGTCGCGAGGGAGGTGTTGATGATATTGTATAAGAGGAGCTCTAGGTACCACAAGTACCACAGAGAGGTAGAAATGCTAATGCAAATCCTAATGATCAAACCCAAGAGCCTCCTCTGCTTCCACAAAGAGTAGCTCCAAGGGTCCTTCCAAACCAGGGTTATGAAAGTTCCATATTTTCTCCCCAAATCCGGGTGGGAAATTTCCAAATCACCAATGTTATGTTGAGACTTCTCGAGCAAAGAGGGTATTTTACGCGCACCTCTAATGAAAATGCATACAAGCACTAGAAGGAGTTCGTAGATACTTGATGGGGGAGTAAACAAACCAATGTGTCTGAAGATACTTTGAGATTGAGGCTTTTCTTGTTCTCTCTTCGGGGGAAAGCGTTGGATTGGTTGGAAAGGCTTCTAAATCATTCAACATAACGTGGGATGAATTGGTGGACAAGTTCATTGCCAAGTTCTTTTCTCCAAGTCACATGGCGGCACTCCGTGATGAGATTTTGGCTTTCAAACAAGAGCCAACAGAACCTTTGCATCAAATATGGGACAGATTTAGAACTATGGTCAAAGAGTGTACAAATAATGATATGAATGATATGATGATTCAACAAACGTTCTATAGAGGCATCAACACAACAAACCAATGTATTGTGAACCAATTGGCGGGTGGAAATTTTATGAAGCTCCCATACAATAAAACTTGTGATGTGGTGGATGAAATGGCTGATACTTCTTCGGCATGGCAAAGCCGGACAAACGTTCCTCAAGGTGATCCTAATGTCATACATTTGCATAAGTAGTTGCATGACCATGTCCAAGCTATTGCCGAACTTACAACAACAATGAATCCATTGGCGAAGGCGCAATTGCAACAAGTTCAAAACACGCACCAAGTCAATGCTATAGAAGGAGTGAATATGATGAAAAGAAGGAAAAGAGGGCAACAACCTCAAGGAAATTGTGACAACTATGATGATGGTAGTGGTTATTCAAACGAGTCCTATGAGGAGCAAAGTGAGGATTGTCAATATGTTAATAACTATCAAAGAAATAGAGGAAACCAAGGCAATCAATAATGGCAATCCTAAGGGAATTGGAATAACAATAATCAACATCAAGGTGATGGAAATTGGAACGAGAATAATCAAAACAACAATTGGGGGAATCAAGGAAACAATGGTGGAAATTGGAATGAGAACAATAGCAATTGGAACAACAACAGTGGTCAAGGTGGGTGGAACAATAATCGTTGCAATCAAAGCTTTCAACGACCGCCCATGTATCAACAACCCAACATGCCACCTCCATTTCCCTCTCAAGGTCCTAGTTCATCAGGAAGTGACTTGGGTAGAATTGAGAATATATTTGAGAAAATGATAAAAAAGAACCAAGACTCCGATGCAAAATTGGCATCTCATAATACATCTATTCGGAACTTGGAGGTGCAAATTAAGCAAATTTCTCAAGATTTGAATACTCGCCCAAAGGGTTCTCTTCTGAGTGAAACGGTGGTGAACCCAAAGGGCAGAAATACCAATCAGGTGATACCGGTTACTACGAGAAGTGGAAGAGTTGGTGATGTGGATATCCCAAGAGAAAAGCAAATTGTGAATGAAGAGGTTGATTTACAAGTTGAGAATGCTCCTATGAGTATGGAAGGTGTGGTTGAATCAAGTTCAAATAATGAGGTGTGAATTGATATCGATGAGGGCCGAGGATCAGACACAAGATGTCGTGAACCTGTCTAGGGAACACATTATTGACATACCCGAGCCGATGGTGCCTAAAGCCAAGGCACCTTTGCCTAGTCCCCCTCTGTCGTATCCTCAACGGTTAGCTAAGAGCAAGAGTGATCGCCAGTTCAAAAAGCTCATAGACATGATGAAGACTCTTACAATCAACGTTCCCTTGGTTCAAGCACATGATAAAATGTCGGGCTATGCCAAATTCATGAAAGAGTTGGTCACTAAGAACAGGTCAATGGATTGTGAGACAATACCTATGATGCATCAAGTGAGTTCAATTTTGCATTCCATGGCTCCAAAGCAAGAGTCCCGGGGCTTTCACCATTCCAAGCACCATTCAAAGTGCCGACTTTGCAAAATCCCTTTGTGACTTAGGGGCAAGCATAAAATTAATGTCATGTTCAGTCATTAATACCTTGGGAAATGGTCAACCATGATCAACCTCGATAGGCTTCAAATGGCAGACCGGTCAATGAAAAGACAGTTGGGTATAATTGCTAATGTCCTTGTGCGAGTGGATAAATTCATTTTACCGGCAGATTTCGTCATTTTGGATTGTGAGGCGGACTTTGAAGTCCCAAATATTCTTGGTAGACCTTTCCTAGCCACGGGGAAGGTCTTGGGCAATGTCTAGGCGGAAGGATTGACCTTCCGTGTAGGAGATGAAAAGATGGTTTTCCCAGTGTCTAAGTCCATAAAGCAACCTAATAGTACCGAGGTGTGTTCCTTTGTTGACATTGTCACGGCGGTGATAATGGATGATACAAGTTCTATGATCATTGTTGAAGATCCACTTGTGTCCGCACCTCTAGATTGTGAGATGAATTATAATTCAAGTAGGGTGATGTGCATTGTTGCTTTGCATGCCATGGAATTGTGTGAACCTAGTAAGTTGGCATTGGACCTTGATGAAGGAGAAACTCGCCTAGACACGCAAGAAATTGAGATCCCTCCGGTGTTAGGAATGAAACAAATTGAGCCACACATGTGTCTACATGTTTTTGAACCCGATGCTCTCTTGAAGGATGATGTAAAACCGTGCTTGAAACATGAACGAGGGTTAGATGATGTGATACAACAAGTGGAACTCTACGTAACTCCCGACAATACATGGACTCCGCCAGATCATTTTAGACAAATTAAGGATTGAAAGATCATAATGGAATACTTTCATGCGGTGCAATGTGTAGAACAGTTAGTTCTAGGGTCATAGGGTAGCTAGAAGGATGGAATTTTGAACAAACTGTCCCATCAGCATCACTACCCACTACCATTTATTGACAAAATTCTAGGTCACCTTGGTGGGCATGCTTTTTACTACTTCTTGGAGAGTTTGACGAGAGGCATATGGTGGCGATTCCTGATTTGAGGTGATATGATGGTACCATGCGTCGTGGCGCGATGTTAAATCAGGCGCTTCTTGGGAGGCAACCCATATCTTTTTCTTTCTTTTCATTTTTTGTTGTAGATTAGGATTTTTGAACTTATAGTTTGTGAGATGTTGCAGGGATAATGTTGAACAGGTGCAGGAAAAAAGTAGAAAAAAATTCAGGTCTCTAAAGTTTGCCTACGCAGCCACGCACCTAAAAAGTGTAGTCTGCGTAGGCTGGTGAAATGCGAGTTGAGTCTCTGAAGTTAGTTGTGCAGTCCGTGTCCATTTTTGCACGGTCCACGCAGAAGAAGCCTAAAATACATGCTCTGTAAAGTTTACCACGTGGCCGCATGACAAAACAGCACGATCCAGATGGGCTGTTCAGTCAATTGAGAAAGATGGAAATCCAGCATGGTCCACGGCCATTTCTACACGGCCGTGCTGGTGGGTAAGTAATGGGTCTCACAGTGTTTACTATAAATAGAGACCCTAGGTTTCATTTTAACCTTTTCGCCAATTTTCTACCCGAGCTCTCAGTTTTCATTGTTCATCAAAAGAACTTGCTTCAAGTAGTTAAAATTTTCACAATCCCCGGTAACATTCCTCACTAATTTCATTCATAGTTTAATTTTTGATCATTTTTCTTTGCTTACTATTAGTATAACTTCTTATATTCGTTTTTCTCTCTTAGTTTTAATTGTTAGGGTAGATTTTGTGTGTTTATGTGAAATAATGGGCATGAATTCTTGATTAGTAACTTAGTAGGGACAATTATGACCCGTAATTTGAACAAAAATTGGACTTAAATGAAAATTCCCATACTTAGTTAATTTTCTGCCTTACGCGGCTGCGCGGTCTGCGCCTCTTCTTTGTTGTGTGTCGAGTATCTTCTGCGTGGTCCGCATAACATTTTTGCACATTTCGCTCCAGCCTAGTGCGGCCGCAGTCCAAATCAGTACGGACCCTGTTGGTAAGATTCAGAGAGGGGTGTTACAGGAATATCTCAAGCGCGGTCTGCGCTCCAATTTTATGCGGTCGGTGCCGTCCCATCACGACCGCGTGACACTTTTGCGCGATTCACACCCCTTCTATTTTGAAACCTTGATTCCATACTATGTATTAGTGTTTCATCCAATTCACTGCATGTGTTTCAACTAACAATGTTAGACTTTTCTCTGCAGACAATGTTTAAGAAAAGAGGCGGAAAATAACAACAACAACCCGAGAAGGGTGGTTCCTCCTGCGGGGGGAAAGGGAAGAGGATTGTCAAACTCACTCCCCAGGCTTGGGAGAATACCAAAAAGACCCACAAGATAATATGAGAAGCTAATAGTGCTGCCTCCCACTCTTCGGGGAGTAAGTATTAACCCTCAAGGAGTATCACTTCAGAGTCCGCTCCAACTCACATGTCTCTCTCGCTTTAATTGTATCACTCCCAATTACCTTCACCCACCACAAAAAGGTTGGTAAATGTAGTTTCGGACTAGTCTTATGAGTTAGTAGCTAAAAGTATAGAAGAATACTCTACCTGCCCAACAACACATTGTCCAGGAAGAGCGGAGGATACGGTGAGGTAGTGAGCCCCAAGTTGGAGGTGTTGACCGGACAAGGAAAATGGAAGCATTGGCTGATAGATTTGTGAGTGAAATAGACTTCAACAGATTTCAGGAGTGGTGTCCCAAAAGGAAATTGATTCCGGAGAAGGAGTTTATTGATTCTGATCTTGTTCCTCTCAACCCGCATGTGCAAGAACAATTCCGTGTTAGAGAGGGTTAGGGTTTGTTCAAGGAACGTTGCATAGTCGCAAATGAACATATGGTGAAATAATTTTACTGTAATGTTCACCATGTAATGAGGGACTCAAAGGCGACACAAGTGAGGGACAAAGTGGTGATGTATGATGGGAAATCATTGAATGAGTTATTGAGGTTCAACGAAGAAGACTAAACACAATACTTATAAAAGTTGGCAATGAAAGAAGAGGTTCGTCCTTGGTTGGCACAGCACTTGGCAGCCCCGCGCACATTTCCCGTTTGGTTGCAAATATGGGGAGAAGATTTTGAGAAATATGTTCAATAAGGTTTGGTTGACTTTCGTGTGTAGTATGCTTGACCCCACCACACATGATCATACAATTCCTATTTCACTTGCTGTTCTGGTGGCATCTATTATGGTCGGGTTCCCTCTCAATGTGGGCAACATCATGTCCAGGGAGATTTCTACGGTCGGCCAGGAAACCAACACCAACTATCCCTTCCCAAACATTATTTCCCTGTACTTTAGAGAATAGGAATTGAAGAAGAAGAAGAAGAAGAAGAAGAAGTATGATGTCAAGGTAGATTCGGTAGCCCGCTACTCATGGTACAGTCAGTTGTGTCCCGGCAACATAAAGAGGTCCAAGAAGACTCAGGTATCCTCTTCCACCACACCTAGCCAGTCTGAGGAGCCAGCGGTTATGGAGCCTTCCACCATCCGTCCTACCGGTGATGCATTGCCTCTAGGTTTTTCTACTATTGCTGGTCCACCTACTTCAACGAACCCGGATGTCCCTTCATCGAAGACTCGCTAGTTCACTGCCACCACCAGCTTGCTCAGACTTTAGCTAGTTTGAACAACTGGATGTCAGTTGCAATATCCAAGTAGTCAAACTTGGCCACTATTGTTCAGGCACAGTCAGCTCCTTCCATAGTTGAGATCCCTCCTTCCATGTGTGCTTGAATTGTAACTAAAGTCATTGTGGGCCGTCAACTTCGTCTTTAGTAATCCTTGAGTGTGTGGTGAGGATTTGAATTGTGATCCTAAGTACCGAGCCGATTGTCTAAAACTTGCCCTGAATGTTTGTTGAGGCAAAATCATAGGTGAAACTTGATTTGAGAAGTGATTATAGGCCCTCCTTGATCCATACTGCCAAATTTTGAACAATTACCATGACCTACCAATGAAATGATCCCTAGTATAAACCCCTTTTAAGCCTTAAACCTTCTTCTTTCATGAACCAAAGCTACAAGCCTATACCCGTTTTAAATGAGACCCTATCTTGACACCCCAAATATTCCCTTGAGTAATGGCAAATGTCTATGTTTGGGGGGAGAGACAAGAAAGGCATCAATGTGGTAAAAAGGCACAAAAGCAAAAAGAAAAGGAAGGCAAAGAAAAAAAGAAGAGAAAATGTGAAAAAGAAAGAGAAAAGTGAATAAGAACCAAAAAGAACATTAATGGACAACAAAAGGTGAAAAAGATGTGAAAAAAGGTAGACGAAAAGAAGAAATGTTTGAATTGCAAAAGCAATAGTGACAATGTGTCACTCTAACCCCTTGAAAGAAGTGAAATACTAAAATGAGTGAAGAAAGTATTCCAAAATGAATCAAAATAAGTGCTTAAGGGAAGATTGAACTTAATTGTACAAACGCATGTCCTACATTTACCCAAAAGCCTTCATAATGACTCCTCAAAGCCCTACATGATCTTGAGTTGAGGGAATCCAACATTAGTGGATACTTACATAAGGGGCAAGCATATGGTACTTAGAGATGAACTTATGGCCTTTTCTTTGAGAGAGATGAGTGAGATTCCATCCACCTTGGTTTGTGTGTCAATACTCTAAAAGATGAGGTTCACTTAATGAAAGTTGAGGATGTGCGAGTTTAGGTTCCACAATGACCAAAGTAATTGAGAAAAGTTCTTTGATGAATATATGTCTACTCTTGATGCTCTTGTGTCACACTTGATCCACAAGTTTTCAAAGCTTAAATGTGGTAATGATGCATTCACATTGAGAGCAATTGTTAGTCCCAATTGATGTTTGTTGAGGTTACTTTAGGATAGGCAAGATTTAATTGGTTTATTTTTTATGAGAGGTAGGTCTTATTTTGTTTGCTTGAGGAAAAGCAAAGGTTTAAGTTTGGGGGAGTTGATAACTTTGATTTTAACACGTTTTATACCCATTCTTGCCTAAGTTTTATGCGTGAATTTCCATAAATTAGTCCCAAAATTCTTACAAGTTGTACTTGATTGCAGGTTTGAAAGACAGAATGACAATTGTCACAGATAAGCTCAAAACACAGTGAAATCTGCCAAGTGTGAAAGTCAAGTGAACTGAGGATCAAAAAGACCTAGTGCAGACCGTACTGCTTTGCCACGCGGCTGCGCTGAAAGTTCATAGAGTTGGTATTCTTACTTATGACCTACACGGTCCGCGCTCATCGTAACGCGGTCCGTACTTGAGGAGATTCAGAGACCAGAACATTCAAAGGAAAACCCATGCAGCCGCACACCAAAATAGTGCGGTCTGCGTTGATGAGATTAAGGGACTTGACATTTTTGCCAACTTCTCCATGCGGCTGCGCCCTATTTCTGCACGGTCCTCATTCCTCAGTCAGCGTGGCCATGCTACCCTTATGCGCGGTCTGCACCCCCAGCTTCAAAAGATAGAAATTGAAGACTTAGACCCCTACACGGCCGTGCTGCATTTTTGCACGGTCCGGGCCAGTCTCGTAGAGGCTTTTTGTCTTGTTTTTCTAGCCTAGTATCAATAAAATATTTTACTAATTTTAGGTTAAGTTTTGTATCAGATATAGCTGCTGCACTCGTGAGACTCAAGTTTTAGCTTATTTAGGGCAATTTCATCTTATTTTGTTGTGGATTCTTGTAGATTAACATTGTAGTTAATTAATATGTTGATTTTTTTATGTTCCTACTATGTCTAGCTAAACCCATTAGTTAGGGTTGTGGCCCAACTCTAGTGTAGGTAATTAATATGTTTGATTATTTAATGCTAGATGGATATTGGGTGTTTGCCTTTTGGGTTAATTTTATGGTTTAATTAGGATTTGGTGGTTGCAAACACTAAGTCTAGCTTAGTGGATCTTGACTATTCTTGAAAAAAGAGTGTCTATGACTCCAAAATCTACCCAACAAGTAATTGGGAAGGACCCATGAGAATGGTAGTCCTAATTAACGGGTTAAACCTCAAAAGAGTAATTACCTGAATTGAACCCTAAGTTGCTTGGGCATATTGGCCTACCCAATTGGTCTCTCAAGAGTCAATTGGGAAAAGTCACTCTCTCTACCGATATGTGTGAGAGTGAGTAAATTGCATAACGATTATAGCATAAGCCATATAATCATCATTCTTGTGTTAGAAATCTCTACCCGTTAGTTGACCACATAGGTAAATGCCACGGCCCTAGTGCTTTTCTCTATCTTGCATATAATCCAGATTCAATATTTTAGCATAATTCAGTTTAACTAGTAGTTGTTAATTTGTAGATGATAAATACAAAAACCCAAAAATGGTAGAAATACAATTAGAAGCCAAAACACATCTCTAGACTTCATAAATACTCAACTCCCTTTTCTAGCTCCCTGTGAAAATTGACCCTTATACTACTATTGGGTAAAAGTTTTAGTGCCCACTCTTCCTAAGGTTGAGTCTGCTGCAATCAGGTGCCATTTGGTCCATTTAAATTTGACCCCTAATATTATTGGGGAATTCGAAAATGGTGTTGTAGTGGGCAATGGTATCCATGTCATGGCTCAGCTTAGACAGTGAGTCTGCAGGATAGTTTTCCTCACTATAGATATGTCTAAAGGTGATAGTTTTACATTGCTGGCATGCTTGCTTCACCCTCTATATATGCATGTGAAGGGTATAGGGTGGAGCTACTTCATTTGATGACCAACGAAAGGGCTAAGTCTGCTTCTACTTGGATATTGGAGAATCCATTAGAAATGCAACACATGATGCCCAGGTATGCTGCTTCAGCTTTAGCCAAATTATTTGTACCGATGCCAAAGGTGTTATGATGGCATGAATGAATTCACCATTGTGATCTCTTATGATTGCCTCAATACTTATCTTCCCAGGGTCTGTCAAAGCACTCACATCACTGTTTACTTTAGCAAATCCAGATTCAGGTCATGTTCAAGCAACTTGCTGGACATTAGTGGGGTGCTTAATGCCTTGAATGATGGAGTAGAGATCAGACCATTTAAAGGGCCATTTGATTTGCTCATAAGAACTTCTCAGAAGGAGATGTACATCAGAATTGATTGAGAAGATGACCGTTGCAAAGGAGGAAGTCTTCCCACCATAGTTAGCATTACACCTATTCTTCCATAGGTTCCAAGAATAACCTTTTGCACCTAATTGGTTCTTTTAACCATCCACCATTTCACAAATATTTGACACAAGGATATAGAGTTAAAAGATATACCCATAGGAGTTGTGTAACGCCTCCAAATAGCTCTTGCAAAATTTCCATTATTGAGAACATGGTTTACAGTTTTTGTTGTACGCTAAAGGCATCATACACATTTGCTGACAGTAGGAGGGCCAAACATAGAAACTCTATCAATAGTGGGTAGTTTATTCCTGAGTGCTCTCCATAATCCAAATGACCATTTATAAGGTATCCTCTTGTGGCAGATGCACTTTTTAGTGAGGAGGACATGATCTTTTTTCCTTATCACTTCCCAAGCAGAGACGCTGCTGAAAATTTCTCTAAAGTTGTGGGCTTCCAGATGGGAACATCTATACTTTGAGGGTTGTAATATATTGGGATTTGTATTATGTGAGGGATCATAGCTGAGGAGGCCATTGTGTTGAGTTTTTGAATGTCCCATTGGCCAATATTTCAGAACTAGGACACCTTGACGTTCCCAAGTCTTCCACTACTTTCTCTATAGCTGGCTAGGTTACTAGTTCCCAACCAATTATACCACCAGAAACTAGCATTACCAAAGTGCAATCTCTACTATATGTGATGTTCAACTTCCTTTCTATTCAGAATCATTTTCCTCCAAGCTTGATATTTGCTTGAGTTCCACTTTTTAGAAATAGGGTGAGAACTTTGGTAATATTTAGCTAGGAGAAAACTACTCCACAATGATTATTTTGTTTTGAAGGTCCACCATTGTTTTAATTCCATTGACTTACACACATCTTTAATGGCTCTGGGCCCAATTCCACGTTCCTCCTGAGTGATGGACATTTTATGCAATGATACCCAGTGATATCTATTTCTTTCTATGTCCATTCCCCAAAAGAAATTTACTATGAGATTTTCAATTTGATTAAGGATAGTTTTGGGAGGAGAAATAGCTGAGAATAAATGAATAAGTAATGACTGGCGAACATGTTTGATTAAGGTTAACCTACCACCATAAGAGAGGAGTCATCCATGCCACCCTCTAATTCTACTCACAATCTTGCAAATAAGGAAATTGAAGTGGGTGATTCTTTTCCTACCAGTGTATAAGAGGAAACCTAGGTAGGTTAGAGGTGATTCCTTCCTTGAAAAGCCAGTGATTTGTTGAATTCTCCTGATGGTGTAGTGAAAGTAACATGACGGTTTCATGAAGTGGCTCTTTCTTTATTGATTAGTTGCTCGTAAGTGGATTCATAATAATCAAGAATCTACATTATTTTTTGAAGGGAGGATCTAGAACCAGGGGTGAAGAAGATCACATCATCTGAAAAACTAAGGTCATTGACCTAGGGCGCTTTTTTTTCAATGTAGAACCCATTAAAAAATTGGTCATGAGTAAGATTGTTGAGCATTCTGGAGAGAAGTTTTGCCCCCATAATGAACAAAGTTTGTGCTAGTGGGTCACCATGCTTTAAGCCTCTGGTGGAGAGAAAGAAACTACACCTAACACCATTGATGATCACAGAATACTAATTGTTGGATAAGGTTGTCCATACCATGTTAATGATGAATTCACTAAAGCCCAATATCCTCATTATGATACAAGTGAAAGCCCAAGACATCATATTCTTTGGTCATAACAATTTTGATAACCACATTGGCACCAATATTTTGGCTTTTTTATTCCTTGAACAATTTCCTGGGCCAGCATAGTATTTTTAGATATGGTTCTGCCTTTGAAAAAGCCAGATTGGTTTAGAGAAGTGATTCTGGGAAGAATAGGAACAATTCTAGAACATATGAGTTTGGATATGATTTTGTTTAAGAAGTTACTCAACCTAATTGGCCTAAATTCACTCAGTTGGGGAATTCAACTTTGAGGAGTAGAACAAGGCGAACTTGGGTCATGTTTCTAGGAATAGAGCTGCCACAAAAAAAAAGCAAGGACAACCTTAAAAGGTCATCTTTGATGATTTCCCAGCAGCGATGGAAAAATTTACCATTTAGCCTATGTGGACCTGCAGCACTAGTGGGGTTCATTAAAATACCACTTGTTTGGGTTCCTCCAATGTAGGCTGCGTGGCAAGCAATTCATTGTCTTCAGGTTTAACCATTGTAGGAATACAAGAGAGTAGGTCTTCTCTAATAACACCACCAGGATCAGTAAATAGGTTTTCAAAGTGATCACAGGCAGCCTGTACAATAGATTCATCACCTTGTATCCACTGACCCTCCTTATTTTTTATTTTGTGAATGTACAATTTTCTTCTTTTTCCTTTGATCAGACTGTGGAATATCTTATGTTGGCATCTTCATCTTTGAATCACTGCAGTTGGGTCTTTTGTTTGAGGACTGACTCCTCCACTTTTAGCTGCTTGATGTGCTGGGCATTGATCTCATTGAGGGAAGCTCCGTCTTCTTCCTTATTGGATTGAATCCATGCTTCTTCTGCACTCTTAATTTTTCCTTCATATTCTTTGTTCTGCTTAAAAATGTCTTCATATTATTGTCTTGACCACTTGCTCAAAGCACAACACAGAGCCTTAATTTTAAGATGGAAAACTCTCATGGCATTACCCTGTATTGGGCTCTTCCAGATTTGTTGAACCAGAGGTAGAAAGGTGGCATTCTGAGTCCATCAGTTCAGGAACTTGAAGTAATTTTTTGTAGTATCAGGCCTTATATTCATTTCCATATAAAGAGGGAAATGATCAGAGCCTATAGATGCTACGTGAGAGATAGTAGTTGTAGGGAAAGAAACTAGCCATTTATCATTGACTAACTCTCTATCAAATCTTTTCCAAACAATGGAGCATGGACCTCTACCATTTGACCAAGTATATGTGGGGCCATAGTAACCAAGGTCAGTTAGACCATAATCCTCAATCATGCTCATAAACTTCATGCTTTTGTTTAGCTGGTAGGGAATTCCTCCTATTTTCTTTTTAATGGAAGCAATAACATTAAAATCTTCAATCACACACCAAGGCATATTGCATTGGCAAGATTTTAATCTGAGAGTTCCACAAAGTGGTCTCCTTATGATAGTATTACATTTTGAATACACAACAGTGATGTGAAATTAATCCCCTACTTCAGTGTGCCTTATTTCAATTGTCAACTATTGCTCATTATGGTCTAGAACTGTAGTTGTGCAGTCCTCGTCACAAAAGACCCATATCTTGTTATTAACATTTGAAGCTACATTTTGCAAGTTGAGCCGGGTTGTATAGTGGTTAAGGTGGCTGCTATCAAATAAGGGTTCCAGGATAGCTACGAAAGAGAGGTTGTAAAGTTGTTTTTGAATTCTAATTCTTTCAATGGCTTTAAAGGTTCTAATGCTTATTGCATTCCAAATGATTGTACTAATCATTGGAAAGAGGAGGAGGATTTGTGAGTTGGTGAACCATTGCTACTTCTAGCAGCTTTGCTTCTGGTTAGCCTAGGTGGGAGCTTCATTTTAGTTGGAACTCTAGTTTGTGTAGCATTATTCTAACTAATATTTGGCCTTCCATTTACTACATCAATTAAGAGATCACATTGTTCTTCCTCAGGATCATCATCAAATAGCACAATATCAGCATCCTTATCAGCACACATTTCATCTTCAGAATGGATTGGCTTGTATTTATGTTCCTGATTGGAGTACCTATTACGTGGCTATCCCTCAAGTACCATCACAATTGGGTGTAACTGTCGGATACCTTTGAGAGGTTGGGTAGGGACATGGGTGGTATATTAGGTATATGGTGAGGAGGTATTATCATTGGTTGGTTCTGACTCATTTCCATCTATGGTTGAGTTGTTATGGGATAGTAGAGGTTAGGACAGGGAAGGGTTGGCTATGATGGGGGATATGTATGCAGGGTGTTCTGATGTAGGTGGTTTAGAAATGCATTTAGTCAATAGTGCAGGGCTCAAGAATTGGGACTCATCAGGTGATTCAAAATGCTTATTTATATTGATTCCAGCATTTGTTTTTCTAATGGCTCTCCTTCTCTTCTGCCTTGGTTTATTCCAAGACTTTACATGGAAATCACTGGCAACCTGGGCTTTGCCTTTGAGTAATGCTTTCATTTGAGCAGAGTGCTCTTCCTCAGAATTAAAGGCCTCAGATTCCTCCTCAGTAACCTCAATAACTGAATGCTGAATTTCTCTGCCTGAATTTGGGATAGTGGTTGCAGGGGCTTGATAATCAAGCCTATGGCCAATCAGATGTACAGCAACACACTCATTCAAAAAATGAGGAAATCCTTCCCCCCAAAGGAACCTTTTCCTGTCTATCTAAAGGGTTCTCCTAACAAACCTCCTTACCTCCTTAAACTACAGCAAATTGAGAAGAAAGAATAGTAGAGTGGTTTAGGGGAATGGGACGATTCTGAGCACCAGAATCTATACTCCTCTCCAGTTGAGCTGGAGGGTTGATAGAGGACATACCTATTGCCATCTATTGTTGGGTAGAAAATTATTTTGGTAAGTAGACCTATTGCTATTTTTTACTTTGAGCAGCACCTTTAAAGGTCTTTTTCTTTTGAGTTTGCCATTCTTCTTCTGTTATTTCAGCTGTAGCATTTTGATGTTCCTTTTCTGTTTGGTGGCCTTCATGTTTTGATTAGTCATTTTGATCTTGAACTCCCTTTTGGTTTTCCTTGCTACTTAGTTCCTTGATTCTGGCTGTTTGGTCATGCTTTTGATTTACTTCCTTTTAGTCTATTACATTTCCTTCTGCTGTTGTTTGACCTTGTCCCCACTTTTCTTGTTATTGGTTGAGTTAACATTCCCTTTGGAAGTACTTGCTATGGCTTCTTCCTCTTTTTTATGCTTATTTTTCTCATTTTTCTGCCTGATTTCACATGTGTAATCAGAGTGTTCTAGGTCTGCAATGGAGGCAATATGCATTTACAATGTTATATTGGACCTCTAGCCATTCCGCATCACTATTTTCATCATGTTCTTCATTATATCCTAGCCAAACATGGTGAGGTTTGCTTTTGGTAAGGTCAATTTGAATCTTCACCTTTGCCACACTACCCCTTGTTTTTTGGAAGGATGCTAGATCCAGGTATAGTGCTTTGCCTATATGAGATAGCAATGGTGTAAGTATTTCTATGTAGTACAGGTGCAAAGGCAGTTTTGGAATGACCACCCATATTGGCAAAATGGGTGAGTCTTCATTTGGCTTGAAAGCAGGAGATCAAGCTTCAAGTTTCATCATTTGACCTTGAATGTAAATGTGTTTCCTGCCCAGACAGTATAGTGATCATATTCATTATCCAAATAATTGTATACAGTTCTTGCATTGAAATTGACTATCTTGATTGCTACTCTGAGTTCAGTTTGGGCAATGAAACTCTTCATAATGACTTCCATCCTAGGCATAGTATTAGAGCACTTACCAACCATAGTGAATTTATACCTATAAGTAAATCTCAACATGTAGTCTTCTTTCTTGAATATGACTGCAGGTTGGCCTTGTTTAGTAGTTATATTATGAGGAGTAAAGGAGATGGGTTGTATTTCAGCTTCATGTCTAACTCTAATCCTTGTGACATAAGACTGGGTAATTGTAGGAAATAATGGTGGGGGGGGGGGGCAGTGGTTGTTTGGCTTTATTTGGGTTGGCATTGGATTGGAAAGTGGTGCTAGCAGCTAGATTTGGTGTTGTTGGTTGGACTGATTTTTCTGGAGGTTTGTTTTGGTTGTTTTGGTTTTTTTTGGAGGGGGTTTAGTCTCTCAAAGTTGGAAGAGACTTTGGGTGTAGAGGTATTGGGTGGTTTGTTCAGATTTTTCTTAGAGGGAGGAACAATGTTGCCTGTAGGGGTCTGCACTGGTAACACTATATGTGAAGAATTGTTGTTGGTGTCTATAGTCAGGGGAGAGGAGTTTTGGTGTTGTGAATCCTTTAGGATAGAAGAGTTAAGGGCAGCCTTATTATGTAAGGTCAAAGGATCAATAGTGTCAACAGTATTGTGCACTGGGAGACCATTTTATAAATTGGAAATATTTGGCTTATGTAAATTTTGGTTTGGGGGTTTGGAAACATTCTCCTAAGCTGATGGGGCTATTTGACATTGGTTTTGGGACAATTGGTTAGATTGATTTCTCTACCCGACCAACTAAGTGATAAGTGGAGCATTCAGAAGAGAAGAAGATTCATTTCCCTAAACAAATTGACCTGAAACTTGGTGTACAGACTTTAAGGGACCTAAGAGTGATCTCCAATAAATAGACGCTCCTGATTTGGCCTGAAATGGACATTGGCATTAGGTCGAAGAGCTTCGACTGAACATTGACCAGCAACACCTTTTTTAATATTCAAAGAGATTGGGCCTTGTAAAATTTGTGCTGATAGGTTAGCATTACTCACTTGAGATGCAGAAGAAGAATGGCATTGGTTTGACCTCTAATTATCCTCGGAGCACCATCTTCGGCCAACTCGTGAAGTATGGAGTTTTTGGTTTGGTGGTGAGTATTGATTCATTGATTATTTTTTCTCAAATTTTTGCATTGAGGTTCCATTGATGTAGTAGAAGGTATTCCCAATAAAAGTAGGTCTCCAATTGGCCTAAATTCAGAAGTGTCATTTCGTCGAACACCTTGTGCAGTCGGATTTACTGGAGGCTTTGATTGCAAAATTGGAAGTGATTGTTGATACCTAGGTGAAATTGGAAGTACAGGGGTATTCTTCTCATCAAGGCGAAGGTTTTGGTACCTTTTTCTTTCCAATTAGGCCTCTGTATCACTCCGCTTCTATATTTGTTCCTCGCCGAAAAATCGCATTTGGTCGGAGTCAGAGATTTCTACGGTAGTGTTGCCTGAAATTTGGTGGGAATGTGCGCCTTGAGGTGGGGACCACTCTCCACGGTTCAGAATTTGGATTGGAGGGCTAGGTTTTGTTTGAGAAATTTTTGAAGCTCCCAAGCGACTGCGTGCTATAGTGATCGCCTCACCCCTTTGTTGATTCGTAGCAGCTGGGGAAATGTTTGGAGAAGCTGGTTTGGATGGTGTATGCGCCTTGAAAAGGCGCTTCTTTGGGGACAGGTCCGGTGGACGGCTGAGAACCATCCATTTTACGTTGGGGCTGTCACTGTAGCAATAAATTGCCCTGTATAGAGAGAAAAAAAAATTTGGCGGCGGGTGAGGCGACTTAGAACAAGTTGCAACTTGAAATTCATTTTTTGGTATTCCAAGTCACCTTTTATTTGAATCCGTAATGAAAGAAAGATTTGACTCTCCTTTTATTGGTCCGTAAAAATAAAATTCGGGTAAGGAATTTTGTTTAACGGGAAGAATGTATAATACATTTCTCGAGTCTTGTGGTTCTAGCACAGTCGCTTTATTGACCTAAACTTGGCTTTAATTAATAACGAATAAATTGTGATTTATATTAATTTTATATATTACCTATCCGCTCTTATTCCTTGATTATTGTAATTTCTAAACAAAATAATTTTGCTAATATTTTGTTTTCATAATTACGCCTCGCAAGCGAATGCGTGATCGAATAACAAAATTAATTAAGTTGTCATAATTGCGCCCCGCAAGTGAATTCGAAATTATGACAATCAATTATTTGTAATACATAAAAAATTACTACATCTGAAAAATTAGCTCTTGAAAATTTAAAAGTCAACTATCACGCTTCACAAGTGAATCCGCAATTTTAGCAAAGAATTAAATAAATTGGAAAATAACTAAAAATAATTGGGTATGGTATGAGATTATTGAATTAATTTATTGAATGTTCAATATCACGCTACGGAAGGGATTCCGTGAGTTAAAGCGTGCCTTCTAATTGCCTAGCATTTAAATTAATTGAAAATAATTATGTTATTAAGAAGAAAAACAGGGAAAAAAATTATTAAACGAGACATACACTTTTATTGGATCCGTGGAAGAAAGTTTGTTTTTAATAATTTGGGCTAGCTCATGGCTATCTTAGGAGAAATGGGCCAACATTTTATTTATTTTTTATAGAATAAAAGAATAGGCCATCTAGCTTAATTGCCATTCGCCCTACAGAAATTGAGTTTCTTGCCACACATAGTTATTAAAACAAAATGGGCCATCTAGTATGCTTCAGACCTTAACTATAGTAATTAAAACAAAATGGGCCATCTAGTATGCTTCAGAACCTAATTTATTGGGCACAGCTACTTTTTCTCATACATGATACATCATCGCCTATTAGTTCCAAAAGAGTACTACTAATTTATTTACTACTAATAGATAAATACTACAATCCAGTTAGCCTGAGTAATCCAGCAAGCAAATAACAGTGATAAAACTCTTAGACAAAATGGGCGCATTACAAAAATTAACCACTATGCCAAACCAAAACCCCTGGATGTACTTAACTTTTATCTTATAAGAAACTTTTCTTACTTCAAAATTAATCCTTTCACCATTTATCAAAAGAGTCACAGGATACTAAAAATGTTTAAACTATCACGCAACTCAAAGTACATAACAAACAATGAAAATAGATAAACAAACAGAGACAACGTAATTTTAAGGGAAAAAATAATAATATGATAGAAGAACAAATAGGTAATAGAACATTTGCTAAGCTTAACAAAAATTAAGTAAACAAAAGAAATAGGCCTTCAAGTAAGTAGATAACATTTTGTGAAAAAAAAGTTATAGTTAAATACAACGTATTTACATGCTATATTATTGATGCAACAATTATATTGGGACAAAATGAGATATTACATGTTCCACCAATCAAACGGGTCCAAATCTTTTCATTGTCATCAAGAATCTACAATACAAAAGTTCAAGGGTTACATGATTTGTAGTGCAACGACCCGATCCGTTACGGGAGTTATCGCCCCGTTTTCTTCATTTTATACATTAATATGCTATTTTATATGTGTTTGGAGAGTTAGAAGCAAATCGGATGGAATTTAGATAGAAATGAGGCAATAAACCTCTTTATGAGAAGAATATTTGGAAAAGTCAACCGAATGTTGACCGATGAGTTAGAAAGCTCGGAATGGATTTCTTATGATTCGACTAGTTTCGGGGGAAGATTTATGACTTAGGAGAGCAATCGAAATTGAATTTGAAGGTCCGGTGTAGATTTAGGCTTGAATTGGCTAAGGTTGAATTTTGGCGAATTCTGGACGGTAGGTGAGATTTTGATCCAGGGTTGGGAATGAAATTCCGAGAGTTGTAGTAGCTCCTTTAGGTGATTTTGAATATGCGTGCAAAATTTCAGGTCATTTGGAGTTGTTTAGGTCGGGCTTTAGATCAAATGTTAGTTTCGGAAGTTTTAATGAAACTTAGGCTTGAATACGTGAGGATTTGATGATTTTGATGTTTATGATGGTATTTCTATGTTGCGAGCAAGCTTGAATGAAGTAATGGGACATATTTGTGCATTTGGTTGGGGTCTCGGGGGTTTCGGGATGATTTCGGATGCCCAACAGAAATTTTTAAGTTGAAAAAGTGCAGCAGAAATTGCAGCAGCAGGTGCCAGTGATTTTGTTCACTGCGATCGCGAGCATATGGCTGCGATCACGTAGAAGAGATTTTTAGAAGCCAGAAGTTGCTCTATGCGATCGCGTGAAGTGGTGTGCGATCGCATAGGCCTAGGTAATTGTACACTGCGATCGCGTAGGAGTCCCTGCGATCGCGTAGAAAGGGAATTTGGTTCACTGCGATCGCGTACTGACTCCTGCGATCGCGTAAGGTAAAATGAGGACCTGTGAAATTTGTTCATCGCGATCGCGTGTAGGGTGCCGCGATCGCATAGAGGAAAAATTGGGTCTGGCAGAGGGGTTTAATAACAGAACCCCTCCGAGCAAAACCTATTTTTTCACCATTTGTGAGCGTTTTGGAGAGCTTTTGGACGGGAAGAAAGATGATTTTATCGGGAAAACATTGGAGGTAAGTTCCTTGACTCAAAAACACGATTTTATGCTCGAATCAACACTAAAACTCATGAAATTGGGTAGAATTTGTGAAGAATTAGGGCCTAAATTATGAAAATGAGTTTTAGGGTTTTGAAAGGCCATTCAAACTCCGATTTCGATAAATAATATATGCACGGACTCGTGGAGAGACGAGGAATCCTTTGGTATGAATTGCGGAATTTTTAGTGAAGTGGGCCTGGGGCTCGGGTTTTACCAACTTCGTGTAATATTGCGTTTTTCAAGTAATTTTGATTGGGTAATATTTCTTTGACCCATATTGATGTAATTGCTGTAGTTTTGACTAGATTCGATGCACGAGGCAGCAAATTTAAAGGGAAAATATATCGCGAACGAGTCCACAACCGACTAGAGGAGAGTAGTTAGTGCATATGGTAGTCTGAGGGTTCGAAACCCCGGCTTAGCACGTTATGACGCTATTAGGGCATGACTCGCACCCCATGGCATGTGCGGGATTGGTTATGACTGTGGAATGAGACTCTTCCATCCCGAATATGAATAATATTATATTGGCGGTTGAAACGCACCCTGTATCAAGTATATATGTGGGCTATAAGTCATGTTTGGGGCCTTGTGCCGACCTGAAGTATCCCTAGGGGATAGATATCTATGTGATAGCTTGATTTGTAAAATCTTTAATCTCAGTCCTCGCTTGAAATCACTATTTTGAAATGCTAAGTCACCTGTCCTTGGAAAATTGAATAAAATTAAAGTATTTTTCATTGTTAATGAACTGGAACCTGGAAATAAAAAAATTAAACTGTTGTGTGACTCATATGCATGTTGTGGACTGATGATGGATCGGGTTGCACGCCGCAACGGATGATATGAATATTGCGCTTGGGCTGAATGAGCCCCTCCGGAGTCTGTACACACCCCCAGTGAGCGCCCGTCGACGTTAAACGGATCGGGCTATGCGCCATAGCGGTCACGTGCATTGCATTGCATTTTTATCAATAAATTTTCTGTGATAAATTGTGATTTGCTGTTGTTGTTAGATCGTGGTAGGTATCGGATTGTAGTTTAGCTTTTCTCTGTGGTATTCTGTGGATTTCATGCTTTCAGCTATTATTATATACTTTTTACTCACTGAGTACTTAGTACTCACCCCTACTCCCTGCACCTTTGTGTGCAAATTCGGGTACACAGGAGGGTTAGACGAGCACTCCAGCCTATATCATAGTTTATTCGAGTTACTGAGGTAGATGTCGACGTTCGCAAAACCTAGCTTCTCTCTTCATTCAGTTATTACTATATGTTTCAGACTTGAGTATTTCTTTCAGTATTTCTATTACTATTTAGTTTTGTTTAGAGGCTCTAGACTCGTGACCCCAGATCTTTTGGGAGTGTTATTTCGATATTCACACTTCTCAATATTTATTCATACTAATATTATTGGAGTATTTATTGACTCATATATTCTTCTTGAATTTGTCCTTTTGGGACGGGTTTTTAGCTATGGAAACAGTTGTTGGTCTGGCTTGCCTAGGTTTAGTGTTGGGCACCATCACGATCAGGTTTGGGTCGTGACAAGTTGGTATCAGAGCCTAGGTTACCAGGCCTCACGAGTCATGGCCGGTTTAGTAGGGTTTCGCGGATCGGTACGTAGACATCCGTATCTATCCTCGGGAGGCTAGAAAACTTTAGGAAACACTTCACTTTCTTGGATTCATATTGTGCGGTTTGTGTTATCGTGAAACTAAATTTTTTCGTATTCTATTCTCTCGCAGATGGTGAGAACACGTGCTAGCGGACGTGGCGGACGACCACCAGTGGCACCAAGAGGCTGTGGTCGTGGCAGATGTAGGGCAGCTGTGACAGCACCTACTGACCCACCAACTGACTAGACTCAGGGTCAAATCCCAGTGCCAGTGGACGATGTTCAGGGCCAGGTCCCAGCTGCAGGCATCCCATCAGCTCAGGTTTAGGCACCGGCAGTGTCTATTGAGATACCGGGTCTTCAGGAGACCTTATCACAGATCTTATCATTGTGTACCCGCTTAGCTCAGGTGGTTGCGGCCTCTACTGCAGCAGCTTCTTCACAGTCAAGGGGGAGGAAATCAGACCCCCGTTGCTCGCACACCCGAGCCAGTAGTTCAGGGTTTATAGGCACCTGAGGCAGCTCCAGCTCAGCCAGTTCAGCCGGCTGCACTAGTCGCACCCGCCCAAGCTCATGTGGTTCCAGCTATGCCTGATAACGAGCAGCGTCACTTGGAGAGGTTCGGGAGGCTACAGCCTCCAGCGTGCAGCGGTGTTGAGGGCAAGGATGCCCAGGGCTTTCTAGATAAGTGCCAGCGTATGATTCGTACTGTGGGTATTCTGGAGTCTAGCGGTGTTGATCTCACTACCTTCCAGTTCACAGGACCAGCATTTCATTGGTGGGAGGATTTTGAGAGGCATGGGCCTATTAGGGCAGCAGTTCTCCATGCTATTTCTGGAGAAGTATGTTCCCAGTCTCAGAGGGAGGAGCTGCATGGTCAGTTCGAGTGGTTGAAGCAAGGAGATATATTAGTGACTCAGTACGGGTTGAGGTTTACACAGCTAGCTCGGCATGCCATGTGGATGATTCTAACAGATCGTGAGAGGATCAAGAGATTTGTGAATGGTCTCAACTATCCTATCCGCATATTGATGACTAGAGAGAGGGCTTCAGCAGTTACTTTTGAGGAGGTGGTTGATGCGGCTCGTCAGATTGAGACAGACCGAGGAGAGGGAGGCTAAGAGGCCTCGGGGTACAGGTAGTTACAGTGGTGCTCCTTCTAGGGACAAGTCTCAGCACAACAGAGGTCGTTCCTTCAGATATTCTCAGTCAGGCCGTGTAGAGTCTAGTGGAGCTTCGTCAGACCATGGTCGTCAGGGTCATCAGGGCCATCAGGGCGAGCAGGGTCATCAGCAGAGCCAGCCCGCACTGAGCGCCCTTCCATCTTAGAGCTCTGCTCCTGCTCCTTCAGCTCAGGGTTCATCTGCAGCGAGAGGTTATCATCAGTCCCTTTCTCCATCTTCAGGATATTGTTTCGAGTGTGGTGAGTTTGGCCATATCAGGAAGGATTGTCCCTAGTTGCTTCGTAAGCGGTCTCAACAGAGGGATCAACCTTTGTCTTCTGCTGCTATTTCTTCAGCACCCACTCGGTCAGCTAGGAGTGGTGGTCAGGTAGCCAGAGGTCGCCCTAGGGGTGAGGGTCGTACTAGCGGAGGCCATGCTCATTTTAATGCTTTTCCGGATAGGAGGGACGCTAGTGCATTAGATGCAGTGATCATAGGTATTATCTCAGTCTGCCACATGGATGCTTCTGTCCTATTTGATACCGAATCTACTTATTCCTTTGTTTCTTCATATTTTGTGCATCATTTGGGCATGACCCGTGATATTCTTGCCTTGCTCGTGCATGTGTCTAACTCGGTGGGTGATACAGTTATTGTGGATCAGGTATATCGATCCTGTCTTGTTATTATTGGGGGTCTAGAGACTCGATTTGACTTATTATTATTGAGCATGGTGGATTTCGACGTGATTCTAGGCATGGATTGGATATCTCCTTACCACACGATTCTAGACTGTCATGCCAAGATAGTCACATTAGCTATTGCGGGTAGTCCGAGAATCGAGTGGCAAGGCGTGACTGATTATGTATCCGACAGGGTGATTTCCTTTATAAAAGCCCAACGAATGATTGTGAAGGGTTGTCTATCTTATTTGGCTTTCATTAGAGATGTCGAGGCTGAGACACCTAGTCTTGATTCGGTCCCCGTTATGAGGGATTTCTGGATGTATTTCCAGCAGACCTGCCGGGCAAGGATATCGATTTCGGTATTGACTTGGTGCCAGGCACTCAACTCATTTTTATTCCTCCCTACCGCATGGCACCAACTGAGTTAAAAGAGTTGAAAGAACAGCTTCAGGAACTCTTAGATAAGGGGTTCATTCGCCCGAGTGTGTCACCTTGGGGTGAACCGATATTATTTATAAAGAAGAAAGATGGCACAACGAGAATGTGCCTTAATTACAGAAAAAGAATAAGTACCCATTGCCTCATATTGAGGACTTGTTTGATCAGCTTCAAGGAGCAAGTGTGATTCACGTCCAAGCAACGGTCGTAGTCAATATAAATTGGTCTAATAAGTCCAGAATCGATCCCACAGAAAATTAACCTACCAATTGCAACTTTCACAACCCAAGAACACTTCCGAATCAAGTTCCCAAATTTTGAATATATTTTTGTGAGTTTTCTAACAACTACTTTGCAAGAATTAAAAGACAGAAAAGAAAGAATTGAATATTGGGTAAATAATATGGAGAAAGACTAAGGTATTGATCCCCTATTGATGGAATCCCTTCTCGTTATGCTCATACAAATTGTCAATATATTCGATCAATCATGAACGTTATTTGTACCGTAAACCTCTCCCAAGCAATTATGATAATTTACTAGTGCACTCTCCCGAGCTACCTTAGCTAGCTTTAATTTGAATAGTTCACTTTAGATTGCATCCAAGACTTCGTTATTCCTAATCCCGTCTTTAAGCCTAAAGTTATAGATTCCTCCAATAACCTAGGTGTGGTGTTGTTCAACAATATACCTAAATATGCACTCTTTTCCAAGTTATGCACACTAAATAGGCACAACCAATTAGGGATCCTACCAATTAACTACAACAAGAACGAAGTTGAACAAATAGAATTCTAGCTAACAATTTGTAATCACATAAACAAGAAGTTCATCACCTAATAGGTTCGATCAAAACCTTAGAAAAGGATTTAGCTACTCATGCTCAAATAAACAAAAATAATAATTGAATTCATAAATAAATAATTGATATAAAAAAAGGAATGAGTTGAGAGAGTTCTCTCTTACTAATTGTCTAGCAAAAGTAGTCAAAAAAATAAGGCTTGCCTCTACTGGGCGTACTAGGAGTTTATATAGAGGTTTTAGGGCTAAAAAACTGAATTTGTACACAACTAGGAAAATATTTGCGGTGCCTTCTACAGTTCGTCCACGGTCGCGGACGAACCGCGAACAGAGCAGTTCTCTGATTCTTCCAAAAGTTCCACGAGCTTGTTTTTCCGCGGTTCATTCGCGGTCGCGAGTGAACCGCGGATGAACAGTACTTCGTATTCCTTCTTCACTTCTTCAAGCTCACTTCACTTCAACTCTTCACTTTGCCTTTTCATCATCTTGTTACTCCAAAATATCTCCTTTACCATCCAATGGATCATGTATACCTCCAACACACCAATAAACACTAATCAAAGCATTTTGTCATCATAAACAATATCAATTCAACAACAAAGTGTGATTATTTAGTGCATAATGATAGTTAAATTCACCTATTATCAATACCCCACACTTAAACCTTTGCTCGTCCTCGAGCAACCTTAATCACACTTTAGGCCAATTTTATTTATGTCTCCCCCAAAATATGTCATAAAAACTATCTTTTATGGTTAACCTAAGATATGCACAATACTATCTTTTATGGTTAACCTAAGATATGCACAATCTTTACCTAACAGTAAACTCTCATGCGAACACATTATTGCTTACGTTAGTTATTATCAAAAACTTGCAAATTTACCTTCTTCCTCTTGAGTTACACACCCTCACATAATTTATTGAGAGAAGTTCCCACACATAAACAATTCAGAACATGGAACTTATAAATATCGGAACAATTCACTCACTCTCAACAAAGAACATTCATATGTATACAGACACACCATAGGCTTGCCCTTTGTGTAATACTCCAGCAATCGAGTTACTCAATCATAGATCAAGAGGTCTTTAAGGGTTGTAATGTTCGCTACGGGACGGGTAGGATACATTTGGTTATAGTGACTAACCTCCCTAAGCACTTTTCTTCACTTTTTCACAACTTCCCTTTTCCTTATGTCTCCCCTAAACATCTCTTCACCTTTATTTACTTTGAATCCCCACTTTTCTTTTGTTGGTGTACTGACCTCTCTAATTTTATATATATATATATATATATATATATATATATATATATATATATATATATATATATATATATATATATATATATATATATATATATATATATATATATATATATATATATATATATATATATATATATATATATATATATATATATATATATATATATATATATATATATATATATATATATATATATATATATATATATATTCTCAAATTTTTTTTATTTCATTTTTTTTTTCTCATTGCTTTGCAACAGATTTATATTATTTTGTCCAGTTCACTATTTTCTACCATTCATTCTTGATTTTCCCTTTTTCAATTTTCCTTCACCCCACACTTAGACTTTTGCATATTCATTACACTACAAGTGCTTCTAGGAGGTAAAGTAGAACAATATAAGATTTTGATTTTTTTTCATGAACATTCAAGGGTTATCAAAGAATAGGCTTTAAGCTCAAAGGGGTTAACTAGGATATTATGTACGGGTGAATTCATGTATATTGATTTATGGGGTTACACAAAGAAATGCCTCTATCCTTTCTACAACCAAACAACTTCTATTTCACTTTGCAAACACACAGGGAAAGTTCTAGGTATCATGTAAAACATACAATGTAAGTAAAATCTCACACACACATAGCATGCAACTCATTTAGAATCCGGTTCATCTACAAAGTTCTATCAATGTTCAAGCAAGCTTTATTGTGCAATTTTAAGGCATATTTAGAATCTACAGTCAAGCTTAGAAAATACATTTTCAAGTTCAATTAAGCTTTGCTAATGTGCATACTTGGGGTTACATGTTACCCTTTGTCCTCTAATATTAAAAAATATCTACCTAACCCGGTTCAATAAAAACCCTGGAAAAGAACCGTGGTCAAAATAAAAACCAAGGAAGAGATGATACACTACCTAAAAAAGAAATAAAAGAAAGAAAAATTCCTACGTGGACTACTTCCCTCAAGAGTATTTGTCCTAAATAGTCCGTCACCAGGAAGAGTCCTTTACTCATATTTTTGGATTTTTTCAAATTTTTTGATTTTTTTTGTGTTTTTATTCCGACTTCAACCCTTAAGAAACCCGTCGCCAGGTGTCCATCATCGGGCCAAGCCAGCTATTTTTATTGACAACTACAACTAATATATACAACATATACAAGATAAGTCACCCGCCCCACACTTAAAATCATGTCATGTCCTCATGACATAAAGATAAAAATAGAGCTCAAGAGGGGCGAGAAAACTTACCCGAGACTCACTCTGAGTCGGAGACGGTGTATGGGTCGACGTAACATGCTCGACCAAGTGCTCGAAACCATGCCATGAACCTGGTTTCCAACCGAGCTTTCCTCTGTGACATCGCGTCTAAGCGCGTGTGCAGGCCATCTACGGAGGTGCACAAATCCGCAACCTACTCCTCCATGGACCTAATCATAGGTCGGGTAGATTCAAACCTAGACATACTCACTCCATGGTGAGCATGCCTGGAAGGTCCGGCTGAGTCAGTGGAATTCCTGGCCCGGGCTATCGCCACAAGGTCAACCTCAGCATCCAAGTCGATTGGGTCATTGTCTCGGCCGACCCAAATTTGAGAAGCTCTTAATGGAGCTTTTGGTTGGAGATCACCATCCGTGGCCAGGACCGGGATCTGATGGCCGAGACACAAAGTAGTGAAGAAAGATGGGTAATAAAAACCCTTGGCTCTGAGGGACCCCCTCAACACCATCTCGTCAATAATTATGCGGGCGATGTCCACGTCCCGTTGTATTACAAAACACCATGTTAGAAGTGCCCTATTAAAATTTACATCAGTGGTGTTGCTGGAGGGCAAGAGCCGGTTACATATAATAGAAAATTAGTATTTAGCAGTGTGTATAAATCAGTTAGAATGGAGTGTTTTATTAGTTATCCGAATAGGGATGCCATCAACACATAAGGCCTGAATTAGCATGTCCCAGGTGACACCAGGCCTATCGTGGTAGTAGTCCACGTCACTAGTATGATTTGGTAGTCTAAGTGCATGCCTAATAGCATGAGCATGGGCGTAGACATACTTACCTCGGACGAATACCCTCCTAGCCATCCCGTAGGGAGAATTGGCATAAAACTCCCTAACAACCATCTTGTTCACGAGGGCTGGTGTGTCAAATAGGAACTCCATTTCGCGGCGGCGAATTTCATCATATATTTCTGGCTTTTCAGACCGAAGGGTTAACCTGTCAATTTCAACTTCCTGGAGCCAGGACTTAGCTGCCTTGGTGTGGAAGTCAGCTTCTGCCTCCTCGCTGGCGAACCTCCACTTGTCATATATTGGTTGCCAAGACGAGCTAGCTCCCTGCCTAGATCTTTTAGGTGCTATGATCCTGCACAAAAGAGAACAACCAAAAATTTGCATAATGTTAGAACATCGGTTGGCTACTCAGACTTCACCATCCGTGGATTACCACAATCATTTCTTTAGTGCTATCATCCCATAACTCCTATACTTAACCACTTATGTAACAATTTCACCAATTCACCTCAAGCACCCACACTTATTTATTTTGGCAATCTAACATGACCCAATTAAACGTAAACCATCTCCAATCATATACAACAACAAACAACTCACTATTTGGGCAATATCTCCCCAAAATGTTTAATAACCAACTACTACAACAACAAATGCCCACCTTGGCCAACCAACCAACAATTATATTAACCAACACTTCGGGTCTCCAAAACAACAAAACTAGCATTATTAATTAAATTGGAGACCCAACAACACAATCTCTACCATAATTCCATCAATACCAACTAGGTTCCAAAAAATTATATAACATTGTACTATTAAAACCAAGTAATATATATGGATTCTACTACTAATTAGCAATATATAATACATAATTTACAAGTGAAACTATAATTAACTAATTACATCTTCCAACTAATAATAAAGATTAAAGAACTAAAAGAAGAAAGAAAGAAAAATAAAGGAGAAAACTTACTATGGAGTGTAGTAGAGAAGTAGGATTGAAGTGGATGAATTAGTTGGAGAAGAATGGAGGAGAGATTGTAGAGAGAAGGAGGAGAGAAATTTAGAGAGAGGGGGAGTTTTGGGGAGGGTGGCGGCTGAATGTAGGAGAATAAACGGGGGGGGGGGGGGGGGTAATGTTTAGGGTTATTAAAGAGGGGAGGGGAAAGAATAAAATAAAAATAAAAAAATTATATTTTCTGCCGATCAAGGTCGTTCGCGGTCGCGGACGAACCGCGAACAGTCAACTTCAGAGAGGGCCTTTTTGGCCTTTTTCCGTTGTTCGTCCGCGGTCGCGGATGAATCGCGAACAGAGGCCTTCTCTGAAATTTCTGTTCGCTGGTCAGAAAAAAAAATATATATATATATATATATATATAGACTACCTATAATGAGTATACTTACAACAAGTTAATGGGTTGCCTCCCACGTAGCGCCTGATTTATCGTCGCGACACGACTCAACTTAGCGCATTTTAAGGCTCGCTAGGCCTTTGAGGTTCCTCTAACTGTAGTTCCACTTTGTCCTCGATGTCATCCATGCCGACATAAAGTTTCAACCGCTGTCCATTTACCCTGAATGTGCGTGAACCATCAATGGTCTGAATTTTCAGAGCGCCCGAATCTAATGCCTCAATTACCCGAAGGGGTCCTGACCACCTTGATTTTAATTTACCCCGGAACAACCTTAATCTTGAATTGTATAACAGTATCTTGTCTTCGGTTTTGAAGTTACGCTCAATGATATTCTGGTCGTGCATCCGCTTCATTCGCTCTTTATACAGTCTAGTACTCTCAAAGGCCAAATACCGTAATTCTTCCAATTCATGCAACCCGGTCATTCTAGATTTCCCCGTTTCATCCCATTTGAGGTTCAATTGCTTCAGTGCCTACCATGATTTGTGCTCTAGTTCCATAGGTAGATGACAAGCTTTCCTAAACACCAACTAGTATGGTGACATGCCGATTGGTGTCTTGAATGCTGTCATGTATGCCCATAATGCATCATCAAGCTTCCTGGACCAGTCGGTCCTCGTGGCGTTCACTGTTTTTGTTAATACACTCTTTATCTCCCTGTTGGAGACCTCAACTTGCCCGCTGGTCGGTGGGTGATACGGAGTGGCAACTCTGTGTTTCACATCATACTTGGCCAACAATTTTTCAAATGCCCGGTTGCAAAAGTGTGTGCCCCCATCACTGATGATAGCTCTTGGAGTCCCGAAACGGGTGAAAATATTCTTCTTCAGAAATCCCACCACCACCTTAGCATCATTGGTGGGTAATGCTGCAGCTTCCACCCATTTGGACACATAGTCTACCGCGACAAATATGTACTTATTGCCGTATGAGCTGACAAAGGGCCCCATGAAGTCTATTCCCCAGATGTCGAACACTTCTACTTGCTGGATTGGGTTCATTGGCATTTCATGACGCCGGGAGATGTTCTCGGTGTGTCGACATTCGTTGCAACCTTTCACCCACAAGTGTGCATCTTTAAACACCGTTGGCCAATAGAAACCGACCTCAAGTATTTTGGCGGCTGTACGCACTCCTCCAAAGTGACCACCATATGCTGAAGCGTGACATGCCTGCAAAATAGAAGATTGTTCTATCTCGGGGACGCATCTCCGGATCATGCTATCGAGACATATCCTAAACAAATAGGGTTCATCCCAATAATAAAGTTGGCTTTCACGAAAGAATCGTTTCCTCTGGACCGACGAGAGGTCGTGAGGAACAATACCGCTGGCCAGGTAATTTGCATAATCTGCATACCATGGCGCTTCAAGGAGAGTGGTGGTGAGCAGCTGCTCGTCTGGAAAGGTTTCCAGAATTTCCCCACTCTCTTTGACAATTTCAGCTCCTTCAAGTTGTGATAAATGATCAGCGACTTAATTTTTGGTGCCCTTTCTATCACGTATTTCAAGGTTGAATTCTTGGAGAAGAAGCACCCAGCGAATTAGGCGCGACTTAGAGTCCTTTTTATCAATTAAGTATCTTAAAGTTGCATAGTCAGTGTATACAATTACCTTGGATCCTATGAGATAGGATCGAAATTTATTAAACGCGAACACGACCGCAAGCATCTCCTTTTTCCGTCACTATGTAGTTTAGTTGTGCTCCACTCAAGGTCCTACTAGCATAATAGATTGGATGCATCAGTTTGTCTTTCCTTTGGCCCAGCACTGCCCCCACTACATAGTCACTTGCATCGCACATTAGCTCAAACGGTTGCTCCCAGTCGGGGGCAATGATGATGGGTGCTGTGACCAACCTCTTCTTCAGTTCCTCAAAAGCAATCCTGCATCCATCAGAAAAAACAAAGGGGTGATCTTTTTCAAGTAACTTACAAAGAGGGTTTGATATTTTGGAGAAGTCTTTGATGAATCTCCGGTAAAAACTGGCATGTCCAAGAATGCTTCTAATGTCCTTGATGGAAGTTGGTGGAGGAAACTTTGCAATGACATCAACTTTAGCTCGGTCTACCTCAATACCTTTGCTTGTAACCCGGTGCCCCAATACTATACCTTCTTGTACCATAAAATGGCACTTCTCCCAGTTTAGCACTAAGTTTGTCTCCATGCACCGTTGCAGCACTCTTGTCAGATTGACAAGGCATTCATCGAATGAATTCCCTACCATTGAGAAATCATCCATGAACACCTCCATAATATCTTCCACCATGTCGGTTAAAATAGCCATCATGCACCTTTGGAATGTGGCAGGTGCATTGCATAGTCCGAATGACATCCTCCTAAAGGCAAAAATGCCATATGGGCATGTGAAGGAGGCCTTCTCTCTATCCTCGGGGGCTATGGAGATTTGATTGTACCCTGAGTATCCATCAAGAAAGCAGAAGTGTGACCTCCCTGGCAACCTGTCAAGCATCTGATCAATGAAGGGAAGTGGGAAGTGGTCTTTGTGGTTGGCTAGATTCAGCTTCCTGTAGTCCATGCATATTCTCCACCCGGTGATGGTTCTAGTTGACAGCAACTCATTATTCTCGTTTTTCACCACTGTCATGCCACATTTCTTTGCCACATATTGAACTGGGCTAACCTAGCTACTATCAGAGATTGGGAAAATGATCCCCGCGTCTAGCCACTTGATTACCTCTTTCTTCACCACTTCCTTCATGTTTGGGCTCAGCCTTCTTTGATGTTCCCAGGAAGGTTTGTGTCCCTCTTCCAGGAGAATCTTATGCATACAATATGCGGGGCTAATCCCCTTTAAGTATGCCATGGTCCACCTAATGGCAGTCTTGCATTCTTTTAGTACTTGTATAAGCTTTTGAGCCTGCACATCTAACAAACCAGATGAGATAATAACATGTAAAGTGGAGTTAGGACCTAGAAATTTATACATGAGCTGAGATGGTAGTAGTTTAAGCTCAAGCATTGGTTGCTCTTCTATGGATGGCTCTGCAGGAGGGGTCTCTCTTTCTCTAAATGTAGAAGATCGAATTCAAGATCTCTCTCCCAAAACCCCTTGCCTTCCAGAGATAGTACACATTCTGCTAGACTTTCACCATTTACCTCTTATATGTTCATTAGGCATGCCTGAAGTGGATCTTCAATGGTCAACTTTGCATCGTCTTTTTCCACTATCACATCAACCGCATCAATAATAGAGCAATTCGTGAACTCACTAGGGCACCTCATGGATTTTTGCACATTGAATATGATCTCCTCATCATTCAACCTCATCTTGAGTTCCCTAGTCTCACAATCAATCAAAGCTCTCCCGGCGGCTAGGAATGGTCTTCCTAAGATTATAGGAATTTCCTCGTCCACCTTGCAGTCAAGAATCACAAAATCAGCGGGAAACACGAACTTCCGTACCTGGATAAGCACATCATCTAATATACCAAATGGATGCTTAACCCTACTGTCAACAAGCTGTAATAACATGGAGGTAGGCCTGGCTCTCCCAATGCCTAACCTCTTATAAATCACCCCGGGTATGAGATTAATGATCACCTCCAAATCACACAATGCCTTTGCAAAGGCATAATTTCCTATAGTGCATGGAATGGTGAAGCTACCTGGATCAGATAGCTTCTTAGAAATTGGTCTAGAGACCACTGCACTACAAGTCTAGGTAAGGGTCACGGTGGCCAAGTCTTGGAAATCAAATTTCTGCGACATCAAGTCTTTCATCATCTTAGCATACCCAGGCTTTTCTTTCAAAGCTTCAATTAAAGGAATGTTTACCTAGATTTGCATGAGCATATCAAAGAACTTTTTGGATTGCTTTTCTTTCTGGTGCTTGGCCAACCTTTGGGAGAATGGTGGTGGAGGCCTCTTCTTCCCAATGACTTGGGACTTTTCTTTTTCTATCTCTTTCTCTTCAACCTGCTGCTCTACCTGTTCAGCTACTTTCTCCGTTCCCGGCTACATCTCTTTATTTTCAGCCACTGGCTGGACTGTAACTTCTGCCAACCTGGTGGATTCATCCAGTTCAATGGGCACTGGAGTGAGTATCTCAGCCTATGTGTTGCTTCTCTCTCCTTCCTGCTCAGGATTAAGATCTTTACCACTTCTCAGAGTCACTGCCATCAGCTGCTTTGGGACTTGATATTTTGGGTTTGTTTGTGTATCTGCAGGCAATGTACCTTGAGGACGATTGTTAAGAGACATAGCAATCTGACCCACATGTACTTCAATATTCTTGATAGCTGCATCATGTGCATCTATCCTCTCATTCGTTTTGGCATTTGACCCAATTACCTGCTGCATCATAGCTTCCAACTTTGCGAACCCATCGTCATGTCTACCCCCAAGCTATGGTGGAGGTGGATGATATCCCTGCTGCTGATTGCTGAAATTCCGAGGTCTAGGATATGGAGCCATGTTGTGTGGTGGCCTCATACCTGCTGCATTATATTATGGCTGAGGAGGCCTGTACTGCAGTGGAGCCTGCTGACCCCAACTCTGGTTACCCTGTCGTTGCCCTCCATAATTTGCCACATAATTCATGTCTTCATGTTGTTGTTGATGTTCTTGGTCTGCAGCCTATGGATTACCTATGGGTTGGCTAATGCAAGATGTGCATAAACCACCATTGGTAGTGTCTACAATGTGAACCTGCTGCTTGACCCCAGATTCTTCCACCTTCTTCGTCAGGATGCTCATTTGTGTCAATAAGGTTGCCATGTCCTCCTCCATAGTGCTGGATGGATTCAGAGGTACAGAGTGTACCACTGGAGTGATAGGAGCATTCCTGGTCGTCCACCCAGAATTTTGAGCCCTCTTGTCTATCAAATTTTGGCCCTCTTTCCAAGTCTTGCTCAGAAAAGTCCCCCCTGCTGAAGCATCAACAATATTCTTCATACTATATGAGAGCCCCATGTAGAACCTTTGACCCTACATCTGCTCAGGAATCCTATGGTGAGGACACATAACAAGCATACCCTTGAATCTGCCCCAAGTTTCATGTAATGTCTCCATTGGTTTCTGCTTGAAGCTCACAATCTCATCAATTTGTTGAGCTGTCTTGTTAGGTGGATGAAACTTGTTGTGGAATTATTTGACCAACTCATCCCAAGTTGCAATGGAGTTTATAGGGAGTGAGTTTAGCCATACATGTGCACCTCCTGTAGCTGAGAACGGAAAGAGCAATAGTCTGATGGCTTCCGGAGGCACATTCGGTTGCCTTTATGTCTTGCATATCGAGAGAAAGTTCTTCAGGTGCTGCTGTGGATCTTCAACCTGAGACCCACAGAATAATCCCTTGTTTTGAAACAAGTGTAGCATGTTGTTAGTAATATGGAATGACTCAGCTTGAATCGCGGCACAACGATGGCAGTTGCCAAATTATCCGCTGTGGGTTGTGCCAAGTCATATAGTGCACCTTCTTGTGCCTCCTGCGCCTCTTGGATGTTTAACCTAGCTTGCTGGTTTGGTTCGTTTACGTCACCCATGTCGAAGTCTAGTTTGATTGATTGTTGAGATTGCTGAATTTGTTTGATAGCCTTGTTACGTGCCCGGAAAGTTTGCTCGGGGTCTGAGAGTCCTTCAATTAGTTCTCCAGTCCTTGCAGATTTTCTAGGCATGCACCTGAGTACCCAAATCTACAACCGTCAAAATATTTAATGTAAAGTGTAGAAAGAACATGACTACACAAGAATCTTGAAGTTCTGTCAATGGCAATTGATAATTCCGTTAATTCCCCGGCAACGGCGCCAAAATTGATTCACGTCCAAGCAACGGTCGTAGTCAATATAACCTGGTCAAATAAGTCCAGAATCGATCCCACAGAAAATTAACCTACCAATTGCAACTTTCACAACCCAAGAACACTTCCGAATCAAGTTTCCAAATTTTGAATATATTTTTGTGAGTTTTCGAACAACTGCTTTGCCAGAATTAAAAGATTGAAAAGAAAGAATTGAATATTGGGTAAATAATATGGAGAAAGATTAAGGTATTTATTTCCCCTATTGCCGGAATCCCTTCTCATTATACTCATACAAATTGTCAATATATTCTATCAACCATGAATGCTATTTGTACCATAAACCTCTCCCGAGCAATTATGATAATTTACTAGTGCACTCTCCCGAGCTACCCTAGCTAGCTTTAATTTGAATAGTTCACTTTAGATTGCACCCAAGACTTCGTTATTCCTAATCTTGTCTTTACGCCTAAAGTTATAGATTCCTCCAATAACCTAGGTGTGGTGTTGTTCAACAATATACCTAAATATGCACTCTTTTCCAAGTTAAGCACACTAAATAGGCACAACTAATTGGGGATAACTACAACAAGAACGAAGTTGAACAAATAGAATTCTAGCTAACAATTTGTAATCACATAAACAAGAAGTTTATCACCCAATAGGTTCCATCAAAACCTTAGAAAAGGATTTATCTACTCATGCTCAAAGAAACAAAAATAATAATTGAATTCATAAATAAATAATTGATATAAAAGAAAGGAATGAGTTGACAGAGTTCTCTCTTACTAATTATCTTGCAAAAGTAGTCAAAAAAAATAAGGCTTGCCTCCACTAGGCGAACTAGGAGTTTATATAGAGGTTTTAGGGCTAAAAAACTGAATTTGTACACAACTAGGAAAATATTTGCGGCGCCTTCCGCGGTTCGTCCGCGGTCGCGGACGAACTGCGAACAGAGCAGTCCTTTGATTCTTCCAAAAGTTTCGCGAGCTTGTTTTTCCGCGGTTCATCCGCGGTCGCGAGTGAACCGCGGATGAACAGTACTTTGTATTTCTTCTTCACTTCTTCAAGCTCAGTTCACTACAACTCTTCACTTGGCCTTTTCAACATCTTGTGACTTCAAAATAGCTCGTTTACCATCCAATGACTCATGTATACCTACAACACACCAATAAACACTAATCAAAGCATTTTGTCATCATAAACAATATCAATTCAACAACAAAGTGTGATTATTTAGGGCATAATTATAGTCAAATTCACCTATTATCAAAGTGTATTCTCTAAAATTGACCTTCGACCGGGTTATCACCAGCTAAAGATTAGGGATTCAGACAATATGAAGACAGCTTTCAGAATGAGAAATGGGCACTATGAATTTCTGGTGATGTCTATTGGGCAGACTTATGCCCCAGCCGTATTCATACAGTTGATGATATCCTGGTGTACTCCTGCAGCTAGGAGGAGCACGCACAGCACTTGAGGGTGGTATTGTAGAGGTTGAGAGAGGAAAAACTTTATGCAAAATTTTCTAAGTGTGAGTTCTGGCTTGATACTGTGACTTTTCTGGGACATGTAGTGTCCAGTAATGGTATTTGGGTTGACCAACAGAAAGTCGAGGCAGTGTAGAATTGGCCCAGACCGTCCTCAACTACTGAGATCCGGAGTTTCCTCGGTTTGGCAGGCTATTACCGCAGGTTTGTTCAGGGTTTTTCATCTATGGCTTCACCTTTGACTAAGTTGACACAGAAGAATGCTCCATTTGTGTGGTCTGATGAATGTGAGGAGAGCTTCCAAAAGCTCAAGTCGGCCTTGACCACAGCTCCGGTACTTGTGTTGTCATCAGCATCAGGGTCTTATACGGTGTATTGCGATGCTTAGAGAGATATGATAGGTTGTGTATTGATGTAGGAGGGCAGAGTCATTGCGTATGCTTCTCGTCAGTTAAAGCCCCATGAGAAGAACTACAATGTTCATGACTTAGAGTTAGCTGCTATTGTTCATGCCCTGAAGATTTGGAGGCATTACTTGTATGGTGTATCTTGTTACTTATATACAGACCACCGCAGCCTCCAATACTTGTTTATGCAGAAAGATCTCAATTTGAGGCAGCGAAGATGGCTTGAATTGCTCAAAGACTATCATATTACCATCTTGTATCATCCCGGGAAGGCCAATATAGTGGCCGATGCTTTAAGCCGGAAGGCTATTAGTATGGGAAGCTTGGCATACATTTCAGTTTAGGAGAGGCCCTTTGCAGTTGATGTTCAGGCGTTAGGTAATCAGATAGTGAGGCTGGATATTTCTGAGCTCGGTCGGGTGATGGATTGCGTGGTATCTCAGTCTTCCTTATATGACCGTATTCGAGAGCGCTAGTATGATGATCCACACTTGCTTGTCCTTAAGGACAAAGTCTAGCATGATGATGCCAGAGATGTCACTATTGATATTGATGGTGTGTTGCGGATACAGGGCCGGATATGCGTGCCCAATGTTGATGGCCTTCGTGAGTTGATATTGGAGGAGGCCCACAGCTCGCGGTATTCTATTCATCCAGGTGCCGCAAAGATGTATCAGGATTTGAGGTAGCATTACTAGTGGAGAAAGATGATGAAAGATATTGTGAATCATCTAGCACGGTGCCTAAACTTTTAGCAGGTCAAGTATGAGCATTAGAGGCCCGGTGGTGTGTTCCAGCATATTGATATTCCCGAGTGGAAGTGGGAAATGATCACTATGGACTTTGTTAGTAAACTCCCTCGGACAGCGAGGAAGTTTGACTCAGTTTGGGTTATTGTGGATAGGCTGACCAAGTCAGCTTATTTCATTTCTGTGTGTACGACATACTCCTCAGAGCGGTTAGCAGAGACATTCATCCGCGAGATTGTGAGATTGCATAGAGTTCCAATTTCTATCATATCAGACAGAGGTACCCAGTTCACCTCTCAGTTCTGGAGGAAATTTCAGCGAGAATTGGGTTCACAGGTAGAGCTGAGCATAATATTTCACCCATAGACGAATGGGCAGTCCGAGCTTACAATTCAGATACTAGAGGTCGTGGTCATGGCAGAGGTAGGGCAGCAGTGACAGCACCTGCTGACCCACCAGCTGACAAGACTCAGGGTGAGATCCCAGCGCTAGTGGACCAGGTTCAGGACCAGGTCCTAGCTACAGGCATCCCAGGAACTCAGGTTCAGGCTTCGACAGTGTCTATTGAGATACCGGGTCTTCAGGAGACCTTAGCACAGATCTTATCAGTATGTACTGGCTTAGCTGAGGTGGTTGCAGCCTCTACTACAACAGCTTCTTCACAGGCAGGTGGAGGGAATAAGACCCCCGTTGCTCGCACAACCAAGCCGGTAGTTCAGGGTTTAAAGGCACCAGAGGCAGCTCCAGCTCAGCCAGTTCAGTCGGCTACACCAGTCACACCAGCCCCAGCTCATGTGGTTCCATCTATGCCTGAGGACGAGCAGTGCCGGTTGGAGAGGTTCGAGAGGCTACAGCCTCCAGCGTTCACCAGTGTTGAGGGCGAGGATGCCCAGGGTTTTCTAGATAAGAGCCAGCGTATGCTTCATACTATGGGTATTCTGGAGTCTAGCGATGTTGCTTTCACTACCTTCCAGTTCACAGGACCAGCATTTCATTGGTGGGAGGATTTTTAAAGGTGTAGGCCTATTGGGGCAGCACCCCTCACTTGGCAGCAGTTCTCCACGGTATTTCTAGAGAAGTATGTGCCCCTGTCTCAGAGGGAGGGGATGCGTGGTCAGTTTGAGTGGTTAAAACATGGAGATATGTCGGTGACTCAGTAAGAGTTGAGGTTTACACAGCTGGCTCGGCATGCCATGTGGATGATTCTGACAGCGTGAGAGGATCAAGAGATTTGTGGATGGTCTCAACTATCCTATCCGCATATTGATGACTAGAGAGAGGGCTTCAGCAGTTACTTTTGAGGAGGTGGTTGATACGGCTCGTCAGATTGAGACAGACCGTCGTTGAGAGCGTGAGGAGAGGGAGGCTAAGAGGCCTCGGGGTACAGGTAGTTATTGTGGTGCTCCGTCTAGGGGCCAGTCTCAGTACAGTAGAGGTCGTTCCTTCAGATCTTCTCAGTCAGGCCGTGCAGAGTCTAGTGGAGCTTCGTTAGACCATGGTCGTTAGGGTCATCAGGGCCACCAGGGACAGCAGGGTTGTCAGCAGAGCCAGCCCGCGCTGAGCGCCCTTCCAGCTCAAAGCTCTGCTCCTGCTCCTTCAGCTCTGGGTTCATCTGCAGAGAGAGGTTCTCAGCAGTCCCTTTCTCCAGCTTCAGGTCGTCGTTTCGAGTGTGGTGAGTTTGGCCATATTAGGAGGGAGTGTCCCCAGTTGCTTCGTAAGCGGTCTCAGCAGATGGATCAACATTCGTCTTTTGCTCCTGTTTCTTCAGCACCGGCTCAGTCAGCTAGGAGTGGTGGTCAGGTAGCCAGAGGTCGTCCTAGGGGTGAGGATCGTACTGGCGGAGGTCAAGATTGTTTTTATGCTCTTCCGAATAGGAGGGACGCTAGTGCATCAGATATAGTTATCACAGGTATTATCTTAGTCTACCACATGGATGCTTCTGTCTTATTTGATCCCGGATCTACCTATTCCTATGTTTCTTCATATTTTGCACATCATTTAGGTTTGAACCGTGGTATTCTTGCCTTGCTTGTGCATGTGCCTACCCCGGTAGGTGATACAGTTATTGTGGATCAGGTATATCGATCCTGTCTTGTTATTATTTGGGGGTTTGGAGACCCGAGTTGACTTATTAATATTGGGCATGGTGGATTTCGACGTGATTCTAGGCATGGATTGGTTATCTCCTTACCATGCGATTCTGGACTGTCAGGCCAAGACAATCACATTAGCTATTCTGGTTAGTCCGAGGATCGAGTGGCGAGGCGTGACTAATTATGTATCTGATAGGGTGATTTCCTTTATAAAAGCCTAACGAATGATTGTGAAGGGTTATCTATGTTATTTGGCTTTTATTAGAGATGTCGAGGCTGAGACACCCAGTCTTGATTCGGTCCCCATTGTGAGGGATTTCCTGGATGTATTTTCAGTAGACTTGCCGGGCATGCCGCCGGACAGGGATATCGATTTCGGTATTGACTTGGTGCCGGTCACTTAGCCCATTTCTATTCCTCTGTACCGCATGGCATCAGCTGAGTTAAAAGAGTTGAAAGAACAGATTTAGGAACTCTTAGATAAGGGGTTCATTCGCCTAAATGTGTCACTTTGGGGTGCACTAGTATTATTCGTAAAGAAGAAAGATGGCACAATGAGAATGTGCATTGATTACAACAGTTAAACAAGGTGACAGTAAAGAATAAGTGCCCATTGCCTCATATTGCTGACTTGTTTGATCTGCTTCAGAGAGTAAGTGTATTCTCTAAGATTGACCTTCGATCAGGTTATCACTAGTTTAAGATTAGGGATTCAGACATTATGAAAACAACTTTAGAACGAGATATGGGCACTATGAATTTCCGGTGATGTCTTTTGGGCTGACTAATGCCCCAGCCGCATTTAAGCACTTGATGAACAGTGTGTTTTAGCCTTTCTGGATTCTTTTGTGATCGTATTTATCGATGATATACTGGTGTACTCGTGCAGCCAGGAGGAGCAAGCACATCACTTGAGGGTGATATTGCAAAGGTTGAGAGAGGAAAAACTTTATGCAAAATTTTCTAAGTGTGAGTTCTGGCTTGATACTGTGACTTTTTTGGGACATGTAGTGTCCAGTGATGGTATTCGGGTTGACCCACAGAAAGTTGAGGCGGTGTAGAATTGACCCAGACCGTCCTCAGCTACTGAGGTACGGAGTTTCCTCGGTTTGGCAGGCTATTATCGCAGGTTTGTTCAGGGCTTTTTGTCTATTGTTTCACCTTTGACTAAGTTGACACAGAAGAATGCTCCATTTGTGTGGTCTGATGAATGTGAGGAGAGCTTCCAGAAGCTCATGTCGTCCTTGACCACAACTCTGATACTTGTGTTGCCATCAGTTTTAGGGTCTTATACGATGTATTGCGATGCTTTGAGAGTTGGGATGGGTTGTGTATTGATGTAGGAGGGTAGAGTCATTGCATATGCTTCTCGTCAGTTAAAGCCCCATAATAAGAACTACCCCGTTCACTACTTAGAGTTAGCTGCTATTGTTCATGCCTTGAAGATTTGGAGGCATTACTTGTATGGTGTATCTTATGATGTATATACAGACCACCGCAGCCTCCAGCACTTCTTTCCAAGAATATGTGGTGAGCTATTGCGTCTCCTTAATTTCATTCCTTTGGTAGAGATACGAGTGAAGGCTGCTCCTTGATTGTTGGATCTTCCAAACTTAGTCGCGTACCAATCTTCTCATATCTTTCGATCTTCCGTGATCTTGCCCTTGATGTGTGCCTTAACTTAAGTCTTGATTGATTCTCTTCAACTCAGCTAGTCATTGCTTTTTGCTGATTGATTTGTTGATTGGATTTCGTCCAGATTTGCGAGCCCTTTCCTTAGTTGTCCAAATTAGCTGATTGTATGGTAATCTTTGCTTATTGATTTCTTCCCTTATTCATCATGATTTATTCCAGCAGTTTTGAGGACTCTTCTTTACTTCTTGTAATTGATTTCCTGCACATGTATATTATTTGCATCATTAAAACAGAATCTAGCAATCTCCCCATTTTTTGATGATGGCAAAATAATATATTAATGTAAGGAAGTAAACACCAGTTGACTTCTCTATGTTTTACTCGCCCTCAATGTATGCAATCGAATTGACAAGACGATGATATATACTCCCCCTCAATGAATGCAGACGACTTGACTAGGTAACAGACCAGTCGACTTCTACTTCTTCATTGTACATGTACAATATATATATATATATATATATATATATAATGTAGATTTCTCCCCGTTTTTGTCATCAGCAAAGGGGGAATAATACGAGAAATGAAAAGATAACATTAAAATAAAGGATTTAAAGGGATTATCCAACGGCTGGTAAAACAGTCCACAAAAGAAGCACAGCAAAAACAATTATCCAAGGGCTTGAAAACCCAACCCCAAAAGTAGCACATCAAATTGTCAAAAAAAACAGCAGCAAACATTGTCTTAAAAACAACCACACTAGCGACGCATGAAATAGGTAAGGGTGTTGCAAATGGCCCCCTTTAACTATTTGACGCTTGCATTAGCAGAGACGCTCACACTATCCAGCTTGTCATGAATCTCCCTGAAAGATTTGACAACATTCTCCCTTGCTCTGAGTACAACAACTCTAATTTTGGATACATCAGGCCCTGTTTCCTTGAAAATAGCATCGATGTCACCAATTGTAGACTGAGTGGTAGTGAGAAGTTCCTTGACTTCAGAGATTTGGGATTTAATAACACAAAGCTTGTCACTAAGCTCAGAACTGTCAAGATGAATGGGGGAACAATGGGTGAATGTTTGGGTTCTATAGGGTCCTGCTTTGCTTCACTCTCGCCTTTCTTAAGCCGGAAGCCCTTGATATTTACATAGCCCATACTAGAAAAGGCTCTATAATTGTAGGACTTGGAGACAGTGATGAAGGGACAGTTGGACACAGAAATTTGATGGGCTTCCAGAATATGGGTGATTGTCATGTCATAGGGTAAATTAGTGGGATCTTCAGCACTTTCTATAATGAAATTGATAACTTAGGAGGAAAGCTTGATTTTGAGTTTGGTTACAGGGCAATAGACAAAGAATGTGTCTCTTTGAGAGAATGTTTAAAAGGAACCAGTACGGGGAAGCAAGGTGGTTGCCATAATGTAGGCCAGAACCAGTATTTCAAAACTGACATCACTGGGACCTAATTGGTTTGGAAGGGCTTCAGAGGGACACTCATTAATACACAGCTTGTCATGGTCAAAAGAAATTTTGAAGTCATCAGGCCAGATGTTTTTAAACAAAGTAGGAAAACCAGAACAACGACACTGAAAAAGTGAGTCCAACAGGGCACAATTAAGAAGATTGCACTGACCTAGCATCAGAGTTTCCATCCTATCAAATTTACTAGAACGAATATTTGCATAACCATATTGACCATGGGTTCATACGCCTTAGGCGGAGGAATAGAGAGGAACTTGCCCACCCGTGATAAATGAAAAGTTCTTTGATCTTACAGTAAGGGCTTCTATGTCATCAAGATCGACAACCCTCCCATGAGCGATGGTCTTGTCTTTTATAGAAATAAAAATATCACTATTTGGGGAATCCCAAAAATTTAGGTTAGACTCAATAGAGGCAGAGAAATCAACCTTTGATTTTTTTGGGATGGACGAAGTAGGGGGTTCTTCCATGGGTCGCTTGCCTAAAGCCATTCTCCTAGAACTTGTTAGTGTTCATAGAAATCTCCTTGAGATGAGGCGAAACCTTCAAATTGATCAGACCCGAGGTCTACTTGCTTAGGAGGCTTAAAAGTTGGTTTTGTTCTGGAATGGGTACTTTTTCTAGTGGAAGCAGAAGGAGTTTTGGAGTGTTTTGCCATTGTAGAGAAGGATCTTTGATAGAAGCTTTTGGAGAGTAGATGGAGATGACAGTGATTGAAAGGGTTTTCTATCTTAAGAAGAAGGTTTTGATGGTTGAGTACAGAAAAGGAAAAGTTTTCAGTTGAGAAGACGTGATGATTGGATTTCCATCTTTGAACTACGAACTGATGTGAAGGAAGAGAAAAGAAAGGAAAAATATGGAGGCATAATTAGATAGTAGGAAAAGCACAATTATAACAATTAAAAGTAATTGAGCACATTAGTCCTAAGAGTTAATAGAAATGCAAATAATACCAACTAAATTTCTCAAAGTACAAAATTTCTCTTCTAATAAAGGCTTAGCAAAAATATTAGCTAGTTGAGCAGAAGTTCCAACAAAAGATATTTCTATGTCTCCCTTAAGAACATGATCTGTAATAAAATGATGCTTAATATCTATATGCTTTGCTCTAGAATGATGCATAGGATTTTTTGAAAAACAAATAGCACTAGAATTATCACAAAAAAATTGTTTAGTTTTAAATGAGAGTTCATAGTTACCAACCTGATCAGACATCCATAGTTGTTGTGCACAACATCGTCGAATAGCAATGTATTCAGCTTCCATAGTGGATAATGCGATGGAATCTTGTTATTTACTATTCTAGAATATTAATGTCTTTCCTAGTAACTGACATGTGCCATATGTGCTTTTTCTATCTTGTTTATCACATGCATGGTCATCATCTAAAAAACCTTCTAATTCAAAAGAGCTAGAGCGAGTATACCATAATCTGCGAGATACAATTTGAATGAGATATAGAATGATCCACTTTACAGCAGTCAGATGTGACTCCTTGGGAGCTGATTCAAACCTAACACATTTACCTATACTGAATATAATATCTGGTCGACTTGCTATCATATATAGCAGTGATCCAATCATTCCCCGATATTTTGTTTCATCAACAGGAGTGCCATGTTCATCTTTGTCTAGATTTGTAGCGGGACTAATTGGAGTGCCAATTGATTTTGCATTGTTCATACCAAAATTTTGAATCAGCTCTTTTGTGTATTTGATTTGACATATGAAGGTTCCTTCATCAGATTGTTGAATTTGTAGCCCAAGGAAGAATGTGAGCTCACCCATCATGCTCATTTGCATAAGATTTGAAATATTTATTGCACATAAGAGGGTTAACACAACCAAATATAATGTCATCAACATAAATTTGAATAATGAGGTTACCTTCTGATGATCGTTTAATAAACAGGGTCGTGTCTATTTTACCTTTTGTAAAGCCATGATCAATAAGAAAGGTACTCAACCTATCATACTAGGCACGTGGAGCTTGTTTCAACCCATATCGTACTTTAGTGAGCTTGTATACATGGTATGGAAGTCTTGAATCCTCAAAGCCTGAAGGTTGTTTCACTAATACTTCTTCCTCAATAAATCCATTTAAAAGGCGCTTTTAACATCCATTTGAAACAACCTGAATCCTTTAAACGATTCGTATGCCAGAAGAATTTGTATAGACTCCAAATGAGCTACTGGGCAAAGAGTTTCATCATAGTAGACTCCTTCTTGTTGTGAGTAGCCATAAGCTACTAGTCTAGCTTTATTTCATTATGACCTTTCCATCCTCGCAATTTATTTCTAAACAATCATTTTGTTCCGTTTACACATACATTATCAGGTTTGGGTATTAGTTTCCACACTTGATTCTTACTGAATTGATCTAACTCTTCTTGCATGGCTTGCACCCAGCTTGAATCTTTCAGCGCTTCCTCTATCTTTTTTGGCTCAATTTCAGAAATCAATGCAATGTTTGCTCTATTTTTGAGAGCTACCATGGTTTTCATTCCTTCGTTTGGATCCCCTATAATGAATTTTTTAGGATATTCAGGTTCGCTTCTCCATTCACTTGGACGGACTGCATTTGTAGTCGACTCGATTTGTGGCTCTATTATGTTTTTGTTATGTTCACCAGTTGACTCGATCACAGCTGGTGTAATAGTCGACTCTTGTGATTCTCTTTTATCCTGTGCTTCTTGAGTTTGATCTTCGTCACCTGCAGTAATTCCTTTCTCAACCAAGGGATTATTTTCATCGAATATAATAAGTATAGATTCTTCCAGACATAAAGTACGTTTATTGAAGACTCTAAAGGATCTGGTATTTAATGCATAACCTAATAAAAACCCTTCATCACTTCTTGGATTAAACTTTCCAAGATTATCCTTAACGTTATTGTGAATGAAACATTTGCTTCCAAAGGGATAGAAGTTAATATTCAGTCGTTTACGTTTCCTAAGTTCATATGGGGTCTGCTTCAATATTGGCCTTATGAGGCAACGATTGAGGATGTGACATGATGTACTTACACCTTCCGCCCAGAAGTGGTTTGGTAATGAGTTTTCTAGTAGCATGGTTCTTGCCATATCCTGGAGGGTTCTGTTCTTTCTTTCCATAACCCCATTTTGTTGTGCGCATGGTGCAGAAAAATTATGAGTGTATCCCTGATAAGTACAAAAGTCTTCAAGTGCTCTGCTTTTAAATTCTCCTCCATGGTCACTCTGAATTGTCGAAATCAGATGTCCATTTTCTCTTTCAACCCTTTTGTAGAAAACTTCAAAATTTCTTAAGGTTTCATCCTTATGAGACAAGAAGATTACCCAAGTGAAACGTGAATAATCATCAATAATAACAAAAGCATACATCTTTCCTCTTATGCTAGCAGCTCTAGGCCCAATTAAATCCATACGAAGTGATTGCAAAGGTTTGAAGTAGACACTATGTCTTTATTTGAAATAATTTCTAGTCTGCTTACCCATTTGACATGCATCACAAATATGAGTTCTAGAAAAATTCAATTTGGGCAAACCGATAACTAATTCATATTTGGACAGTTTTTCAATCAAGTACATGCTAGCATGACCAAATATCTTATGCCATATCTATGGATCATCATACATAGAGGATAAGCAAATATGACCATCTATACTTTTAAAACCATCAAGTATATAAACATTTCCATACCTTTTTCTAGGAAGAATTATCTTACTTGATTCGTCTTCAATAGCACATCCTATTTTCTTAAACTTTACCTCATATCCTAAGTCGCAGAGTTGACTTATTATCAAGAGATTGTAGTTTAGGCCATCGACGAGATAAACTTCAGTAATGTCACAATTGTTATCAAAGTGAATTGTTCCAGTACCAACTATTTTTCCTCTTGAATCGTCCCCGAATTTAACACTTCCTCCATCGATTTTTGTAACTTCTTTGAACAGGTTTTTGTCACTTGTCATATGACTGGAACATGCACTTTCTAGATACCATTTTCCTTTGTGGCTTATTTTGTGGTGTTCCTGTAAGACAAAATGATTACATTCTTTTAGGTACCTAAGCTTGCCTGAGTCCTGGAGGGTTAGTGTTACTAGGTTTAGATCTTTTAAGTTTCCAAACCCATCCCGACACATTTGATTTACAATAATGGAAAAAGGAATATTTATGCTCATTTTTATTACAGTAATGGCACTTAACTTCAGACTTGCTTATAGGTCTTTCATAAGCGTTGGAACTAGCTGACTTGGTTTTAGCTGGTTATTTCCTATTTGACTTGTAAGTCATCTGGTTCGACAGACTGGTCGACTTGGTTCTAGTTGGTTCCTTTCCAGTTGACTTGTAAGTCGTGTGGTTTGACCTCACAGAACTGTGACTGATCGATTTGTGCAAGTTGTTGAGCTGCATTTGCAAATCCTCAAACTCTTCTTGAAGTACTTTCTTTTCGATTTTGCATACTTCATGTTTGAGTTTCTACTCTTTATCCTCCCTAGTGAGTATCTTAAGTTCATTCATCATTTTTTGAGACTCTTTCAAAGTTGAATCAAGGATATCCTGCAATTCATTACATCTTTTACATTCATAAGATCTTACCTCACTAGTTTCACCTCGTGCCATGGAATAGTTTTCATTCTTGTTATCTAAATCATCTTCATCTGTCCAGCATCCTAAAGTTTTGTTCATTTCAGTTTCTAGAATTTTCATGAAGAAAATATTTGCTATTTCTTCATAGTCAGAGTCATCCTCATCGCTCCAGCTTCCGAAAGATTTGTTCTTGTTGAAATCTCTAGAGATCTTCCTCTTCACTTCTGGGCATTCAACTTGAATATGTCCAAATTTTTCTCATTCGTAGCATTTTCCATCGTTCTTATCTTGTTCGTTGTAGTACCTGGATCGTCTTGGTAGGAATGTTCCTTTCTTTGTGTTCCTGTATCTTCTTATCTACCCATCCATATTTCTAGACATCATAGCAATCTCTTCTTGCAGAGCTTCAGAATCATCACTGTCATTCTCAACCATTTAAGTAGTGGTTTTGAGTGCAACTATTTTCTTTTTCTCGTCTTGATTTGTCTTTTTTAGATATGTCCTTTCAAAAGCAATGAGTTCTCCTCGTAGTTCATCACATGACAATTTGTTTAGGTTTTGAGATTCCGGTATGACTACTATGGTCTGCCAAGTGGGTTGGCAGACTCTTGAGAATTTTTCTAACTTGATTACCACTAGTGTATGGATTGCCAAACGCCTTTAAGTCGCTAATATTTTGCTAAACCCGGCCAACATCTCTTCAGCAGATTCTCCTTATTTCATTGACAAAAGTTTGTAATCATGAACCAGCATGTTGATATGTGTTTCATTTACTTCACCGGTTCCCTCATATATGACCTCAAGTTTGTCCCACATCTCTTTGGTTGTGTCACAACTTGATATTTTCTCATATTTTTCACCACTTATAGCGTCATGAAGCATATTTCTCGCCTTATTGTTCACTTATACCACTTCCAATTGCTCCTTTGAGTATGAATATATATGTTCATGGTCTGCAAGTGGTAGAGTGTTAACTGGTAGGGGATAGTTTTCTTTTTGTGACTCTCCAGACTTTGAGTAAAGATTTCCACTCATAATTTCCAGTGATAGAAATGTTATCCATTGAAGTATGGTGGTATGACTTGTGAAGTTCCTTCCTGAAAAAGAGCTCTTATGATAACATGATTTGCCATGATCTTTTCTCACATGCTGTTAAGCAAAAGTAGGATGTGAACCTTGCTCTGATACTAATTGAAAGTACAAGAGGGGGTGAATTGTAAATATTTGAACTTAATTGCTTATTAGTTGACTTATTTATTGAATAGTCGACTAGATATGATAATTCAGAAGATATAGTAAAAGGACGTAAATTGCAGAAAGTAGTCGCAAGAATTAAAGACACTAGGATTTTATACTAGTTCAGATTCAATGTGAATCCTAGTCCGGTCCTCTTGTGTTGCAAGGGAGTTCTCTTTAGTGAATGTGTTTCTTCGAGTACAGTTGTAGTGAATTTGCACATAATTTCTCTAGCACTCATTTTTTATACGATGCCTCACCAGTGTTATGCTCTCTTTCTTTCCCTGACTTGTTACACGCCAGATCTTAATGGACTATAGTGCTTGTTTGCAGTAGAATAAAGAGAGTTATTTTGGTTCGATCAAAGTATATCAGACTAGGGTTTAAGACGGGGTATAAATACTTTGATGGATGGTAGAGGCTTGACAACCCAAGAGATGATCCTTATTCTTTCCAAAAATAAGGTAGTGAGTCGTTGCCTCTCTTTGATTTCCTTCCTTCGGCAGTGATACGAGTGAATACTGCTTCTTGATTGTTAGATCTTCCAAACTTAGTCGCGTACCAATCTTCTCATAACTTTCGATCTTTTCGTGATGCTGCCCTTGATTTGTGCCTTAACTTAAGGCTTGATTGATTCTCTTCAACCAAGCTAGTCATTGCTCTTTCTTGATTGATTTGTTGATTGGATTTCGTCCAGATTTTCGTGTCATTTCCTTAGTTGTCCAGATTAGTTAATTGTATGGTAAGCTTTGTTAACTGCTTTCTTCCCTTATTTATCATGATTTAGTCCAGCAGTCTTGAAGACTCTTCTTTACTTTTTGTAATTGATTTCTTGCAAATGTATATTATTTGCATCATCAAAACAGAATCTAGGGAAAACTGAATCTTCATTTCATACTTCAGCTATACGGTTACAAGTGTATATATACAACGTTAACGAATGACTAACTATTAATTATAGGTATAAACCTAGTTAGTATTGTAACTATGATTAAGTTATGCAACACTATTTATACTACTCTCAACAGTTTTCCCTCTATCTTTTTTATATTAATACCTTGCGTATTACTTCAAAAGATCAGAATAGACATTAAGGGGGCAGGAGAAGAGAAATCGTGAATCATGTTCTCTGGTTGTTGAGACCAAAAAAACAAATATATAAGTCAACAATACAACCTAAATTGGTTTCTTCTTATTATTTCTAGGAAATACCAATAATTTCAAACTGATGTAAGATTGGATCTGTCATCTGTTGAAAGAATAAAATAAATACAATGAATATACACTCTGTCTGCGTTTGTTTCTTTTATATAAATTTCTTCTGATTTTGATATGACACAATAATTAGATATCCGGAAAAAACCATCAAATAGTACAGACTTTATTCTTTGTAGAATTACAACTTGGAATTAATAATTTCCATGTACGCAGCATTTTCATTCGACATGATTATTTAATTTTAGTGCTGACGAAGATAACATTGCCTGTTTATATAATTATTATATACTCATCTCACATGTTTACAACCCACTAACCGAAAATCAAGGCTCTCCATATATATATATATATATATATATATATATATATATATATATTCCTCCTTGGAAAAATTGAAGTTCGTATAGAAAGTTAAAGGTTAGTTTGATCTCTAAGTTTAGAGTGACTTAAAATGTCCACCAAAATTACCTATTCAATTTCAACTCTATTTTACAATCTTTCATACAATGAAACAATATCACAAAAATTCTATTCTCCATATTCAAGGCCTGTGCGAGGTAGAAAATCCCATCTAAAGAAGATCAACAAGCCTCTCAATTTCATCAATTCAATACAAAAAATGGAATATTCACGTAGGTTTAATTTCTATTTCCCGCTTTTTTTCTGTGGTATAAATTCCTTTTATTAACTAATTAAGTATGCAAATGTTTTTTTTCTTAGTGTGAAGTGCAACTCTGCCAACAGTACTGGATCAGATGCTTCACCTCCTGGCAAATCTCCATTCTTTGGATGGTAGAGTTAATTTCTTTTTTCTTTTTTTTTGTTGAGAATTTTACACAAATAGCCTTGGGACCCTTGGCATAGTTAGTAAAATTGTTGTCATTATCCTGAGGTCGCGGGTTAGAGTCGTCAAAACAACCTTTTGCGGAAATACTAAGTACGATATAACTTTGTGGTCTGACCCTTTCGCGGAGCCACGCATAACGAAAGCTTTATGTACCGAACTGCCTTTTTAGCCTATCAAATTAACGGTTTTTATTAGATATACATATATCATACAGTAAATATACACAATATTAAACATATCCGCCGGCTTGTTTTAGTTTAAGCTATTTTATGGGAAGCTACTTGAGTTAATGTTTTTGTGTGTGCGTGTGTGTGTTTGGGTTTAGGGTTGGGGGGGAACGGGGGGAGGGTCTGTTCAAGAAACCTAATTTGATTGGATCAAACCCTAGTATGTATACTGAAGGTTTTCTTGGGGTTATCAAATTAATCTTGAAGTTTTAATATGTTATATGCAGGAAATGGTTGTTGGGATTTCTTCTACCTCTAATGCTACCTTCATTTAGGAACAAAGTCAGTCCTCTACAACTACTCAAAAGTATGTAAACTTTTATTTGAAGTATGTGCATCCTATATTTCATAATCACAATTCTATTTATTTATTTTTTGAATTTTGCATTTGAAGACAATGTGAAACAAGCAGTAGAAACAGTGGAAAATATGAGTGAGATAGTGGAAGAAGTTGCTGAGAAAGTAGATCAAATTGCTGAAGAAATTGAAGAGAAACTTCCAGGGGATTCAAAGCTTAAAGAACATCTTGATTCAATAGAAAATTTGGCTGAAGGGGCAGTCAAATATGCAAATCAAGCTCAAGAAATCATTCAAAAGGTCAGTCTCTAGATTTTATTATTTCCTCCCAAAAAAAAAAAAAAACAAAATCTTTTGCAATCTTTTCCTCTCCCAGCTAATTTGGGTTAAGAAGATGCGATAGCGCATTTTCTATATATAAGGATTTTTCTAGGTGGAATATATATATATATATATATATATATATATATATATATATATATATATATATATATATATATATATATATATATATATATATATAGTAAAATAAGATTCGTAGACTCGGTCAAGTCACTTATAGAATGCTGACGACTATTTTCCACTTAATTAATAAGTGAAGGGGAGAGGGAAGCGAGGCTTAGCGAGCTTTATAAGGCCGACCACTACTATAAGCCGCTGGTGGAGAAAGCTCGATGAGCTTTCCTTCATTCATTACTAAGCTATGGAACTTGGGTGTGTGTCTTTTGTCGAAATGAAATGTCTTTCCTTTTTCTCTTTTTATTTATTATTTATCGTGAATGAGGGAATCATTACTTTACACATAGTATTCGATATATATATATATATATATATATATATATATATATATATATATATATATATATATATATATATATATATATATTCTTTTTGTCTTTTGTTTTTCTGAATGTATTGTTGACTTGTTTATACAGAACTCTCAATTGCATAAGCGAATGGCAATGAGATAGATACGATATAAACAAATTGTGTACACTTAATAACAATAATAGTAAGAGAGTTTAAATTATGCAATATAATATAGGATTAGGTTACTTATAAAGTAATTACTAGTACATCTCTATGATAAGTATGATAATCTGGTAAAGATGTTTCAAGGTTAAACTACAACGATAATGAATTTTTCTTTAACATTATCAGTGTGTATAATTTTAGTACATGATGATAATATTATTTTCTTTTTTGGAATATTTACAGATTAAGGATATGGACAAAGAGATGGACACACTAATTCAAACTAACAATGCAAATCAGGTTGAGAAGGTCAGCCAAGAATTAAGCGCCAAGAAAAATTAGTCATTACTTACGTACTGCACTTTTTCAATGCCATCAAAATTAGGCATTATTTAGATTTTATCAGTGTATTTTTTATACTTAGCCAACTTTCTTTACATTTCGAGCTTGTTAGATATCGTATTAAACATTAACGAGTAGTTAATTTGCATCAATTATGTTTATTTAATGTATCAACATAAATTCAATAACTGACGGTAATAAGTAGAACTAGAGTCGTTATTCCAGTCTATGAACGTTCTTGCTATATAGTTGTTACTAATATACTAGTATACGTACCCGCGCGATACGGATCGATTCAAAGAAAAAAGAGCAGAGAGAGATAATAAAAATATATGTATATTGCAGACTAAATTTATCGATCGCAATCAAACAATTAAAACAAACAACAAAGAGAAAAATTTCATTGGGTTGTCACTATATTATTCTTATCGAGGACTATCAAATCCCAAGTGACTTGTTAAAAAAGGGTTTGACCATGAAATATTTGGTCATCTTGTTTATCGGTATAGGATTTGTTCCCCATTATGAGTTAAAAATTTAGCAGCTAGAGAAGAAGAAGAAAAATTATCCTCAAATAGAAGTTTAGTTTCTTCATAAGGCGAAAAACCATCTAACTCATTTAGGTTTGCTAATATATCCAACGGCTTGCCACTTGCTTTTAATAAGTTACCTGACACAAAATAAATAAATTAAAGATAGACCAAGAAAAAAATACTCTTACTAATCCAAAAGGATTTAATGTATGCTTCTACATTAGTTGATTACATAAATCGACGAACTTACTTGATTTACCATTAATAAAAATTTTAAGTGCCTCAATTATTAGGGGTTAAATTGGGTAAGAACTACTTCATTATAGTCTACTCTGTTGAAGGCTATAGTGTGCTTAGAATCTTGTAACAACAAGAGTTGTTAGTGGCAAATGGAGCCTATCTCATATCAAAGAATAGATGTGATTTACTAGAGAAGATGAATTCTAGTATATCATAAGCATTTACACTTTTCTTTCCGAACCTTTCTTGAAATGGTATCAACTAAGGCTAGAAGAATAGTACTTGTTTACAAAAAATACTCTGCAATTTGTGAACAACAAAAACCATGATTAAAGGGCAAATAATATAAGACCGCAATTTGCAATCCACTCTTGAAGTAACATAACTTCAGAATGAAAAGGTGGCACCCAGTCCCCACGACTAGGTAAGCCTAACACGTTGCGGAATATACCAGTTTATGAACATTTAATAAGAATTAGCGGAAAATAAGATGAAAGGAATGTAATCCGTGCCGCTTGGCACATACACCAATCAAATACGCTGTTTAAAACACTACCAAGACCCGGAATCCCACGGTAACACAGACTAAAAGAGATCATACAATTGTAGCTCTATGTAAAGGAGTATCTAACAACGGAATGAAGGAAAGACATCTACTAGCACTAGAATAGAAGGAAGGCCTCCGGATCCGCGGACGTAGCAGATCATACCTCGAGGTCTCCCAAAACACTGCTGAATCACCTGGTGTGAGCCTGCCCTGATGTTCCTGGATCTGCACAACAAAAGTGTGCAGAAGAGTAGCATGAGTACACCACAGCGGTACTCAGTAAGTGCCAAGCCTAACCTCGATGTAGTAGTGACGAGGAAGGTCAGGGCCCTACTGAGAAAACAATAATACAATGATAATAACGACAATGAGCACTTTAAATGAATAATAAATTTCCGAACTAGCAACAATAAGATGATTACTACAATCGTCTACAATTAAACTAACAACGAATAGCCAACTCAATAAAACAAGTCCGGGACCTGTAGGAATCGAACCCACAGTCCCATTGACAGTACCTCTGGGTCTCCGGGAATCGAACCCGCAGCCCATGTCTCAATAAATAATCAATAACTCGGGATCTCCGGGAATCGAACCCGCAGTCCCTACCAATAACTCAGGATCTCGGGAATCGAACCCGTAGTCCCTACCAATAACTCGGGATCTCGGGAATCGAACCCGTAGTCTCTATCAATATCACTCCGGGTTTATGGGAATCGAACCCACAGCCCTGGGTCTCCGGGAATCGAACCCGCTGTCCACAAGCACAACAAATAAAGGCGGGAATCGAACCCGTAGTCCCTACCAATATCACGCCGGGTCTCTGGGAATCGAACCCACAGCCCTGGGTCTCCGGGAATCGAACCCGCAGTCCACAAGCACATCAAATAAAGGAATCCACAGAGAGATCAATTATGCTTAACTATAACTTCACCGAAAAATAGTGCCAATAATTATCAAGGAGTTCAAATAAGGCAATTAGGCAACTAAACAGTTAAGTGCTACCTAATCATGCTTTTCTAACCACTACCGGTAAAAATATCAAATTAACAGCCAAAGATAGGAATATCGCTCATCGAACATTTTAAATAAAGTACGTGTTCAACAACCAGCGCATGTACACGCCCGTCACCTCGTGTACGAGGCATTTAAACTATCACATAATATCCTAGGGGTGAAAATTCCCCCACACGAGGTTAGACAAGTTACTTACCTCGACTCCGGTACAAAACCGCTATGAAACAACTCTCTTGCCGCGAATATCGGCCTCCACAAGTATAGAATCTGATAAAAATCAATAGAATCACATCAAAATAGGCTAATTGGGCATTACCCAATCAAAATAACTCAAAATACACCAAAACCCACAAGTTGCCAAAACCCGACTTTCGGTACGCTTATCGAAAAATCACGAAAGTTATATTTTCGGAACCCTTGTCTCAATACGAGTCTAAGTATATAAAGTTTATCAAATTCGGACTCCATTTGCCCACTCAAAACCTTGATTTTCTAAAGTTCAAGCCTAGGGTGAAAACCCCCATAAAACACCCTAAATTCCTCCATTTTCATGAGATAATTGCATAATATTGTCAACAATAATTATAATTTGAGTCCATAGTTGATTACCTGAAGAAAACCCCTTGAATCTCCCTTCAAAATCGCCCAAATCGCCCCTTAAGCCGAGCCCTCAAAGTTTGGAAATGTTTCTGAAATTTCTAACTTCGAATATAATTAACTCTCTGCGATTTCCGCTTCTGCGGACAAAATTCCGCTTCTGCGGATCCGCTTCCGCGACATTTTGTTGCTTCTGCGAAGCCCAGGCCTAACTGGCCAATCCCTCTTCTGCGAGAAAAGGACCGCTTCCGCGCGTCCGCTTCCGCGATTGGACAACCGCTCCTCCGAGAATTTCCGCTTCTGCGAGAAATAGTCCGCTTCTGTGGACTCGCTTAAGCGAATTCCCCTCCGCTCCTGCGGATTCTCACTCCTCGACCCAAGGTCGCTTCTGCGACGAGTCTTCCGCACCCGCGACTCCGCCTCAGCGGAAGAGGATCCGCCTCTGCGAACCCAGGCGCTTCTGCGCCCCAAGTTCCGCTCCTGCGGACTCGCCTCTGCGGTCCCATTTCCGCAGGGGCGAAAACGACAGAACAGAAGGCCCAACCTGCAATTTTCCATGTTTTCCTTCCGTTTACCCATCCGAAAACACTCCGAGGCCCCCGGGTCCCCAACGAAAACCACCAACATATTCCAAAACATGATACGAACTTATTCCAATCATAAAAACACGTCTAACAACATCAAAACCCATAATTCATATCGATTCAAGCCTAAGTTTCTTCAAAACTTTCAAAACTAACATTCAATCCAAAACCCGGCCAAACGACGTCCAAATGACCTGAAAATTTTCGGACATATCCAAAATCACATAACGAAGCTACGAAATTGTCGGAATTCCATTCCGACCCCCGGATCAAAATCTCACCTATCGTTCGGATTCGCCAAAATTTCAACCTTCGGCATTTCAAGCCTAATTGAGCTACGGACCTCCAAAATACATTCCGAACGCGCTCCCAACCCCGAAATCACCTAACGGAGCTAATGGAACCATCGGATTTCCGTTCCGAGATCGTCTTAACACTGTTCCGGCTACGGGCCATTTTCTAGCTTCAAAGCTCTTATTTAGGGACTAAGTGTCCCAAAATGCTCAAATTTTCAGAACCGACTCTCCCGGCAAACCACCATATCAGAAATGAACTTAGGGGAACAGTTAAATTAGGGATTGGGGCGTAATTTTCTAAAACGACCGGTCGGGTCGTTACATCTTCCCACACTTAAAGATTCGTTCGTCCTCGAACGAGCATAGAAAACATACCTGGAGTAGTGAAAAGATGAGGGTACTGGCTGTGCATATCCTGCTCGGTCTCCCAAGTCGCCTCCTCGACCGGCTGGTCCCGCCACTAAACCTTTACCGAAGCGATGTTCTTCGACCTTAGCTTTCTGACCTGCCTGCCTAGAATGGCTACTGGCTCCTCAACATAAGACAGATCCTTGTCTAGCTGAACAGAAGTGAAATCCATAACATGCGACGCGTCACCAAGGTATCTCCGGAGCATGGAGACATGAAATACGGGATGAACTCCGGCTAGACTGGGAGGTAAGGCCAACTCATAAGCAACCTCCCCAACACGCCTCAAAATCTCAAAAGGGCCAATAAACCTAGGACTCGGCTTTCCTTTCTTCCCAAACCTCATAACGCCCTTCATGGGCGAGACTCGAAGTAGAACCCGCTCGCCAACCATAAAAGCCACATCGCGAACTTTCTTGTCCGCATAACTCTTCTGTCTAGACTGGGCTGCACGAAGTTTGTCCTGAATCACCTTGACCTTGTCCATAGCATCCCGAACCATATCGGTACCTAGCAACCTGGCCTCGCCCGGCTCAAACCAACCCACGGGAGACCTGCACCTCCTACCATATAGGGCCTCGTACGGTGCCATCCGAATACTAGACTGGTAGCTGTTGTTATAAGCAAACTCCGCCAGTGGCAAGAAGTGATCCCATGAACCTCCAAACTCAATCACGCACGCACGGAGCATATCCTCCAAAATCTGAATAGTGCGCTCGGACTGACCATCAGTCTGGGGATGAAATGCTGTGCTCAGCTCCACCGAGTACCTAACTCCTGCTGTACGGCTCTCCAGAACCGTGAAGTGAACTGAGTGCCTCTATCTGAAATGATGGAAACTGGAATACCATGCAGCCGAACTATCTCCCTGATATAGATCTCCGCCAGTCGTTCCGATGAATAAGCGGTGCTCACCGGTATGAAATGGGCGGACTTGGTCAGCCGATCCACAATAACCCAAATGGAATCAAACTTCCTAACAGTCCGTGGAAGTCCGGATACAAAGTCCATGGTAATGCGCTCCCATTTCCACTCTGGAATCTCAATCTGCTGCATCAATCCACACGAACGCTGATGTTCGTACTTCACCTGCTGGCAGTTGAGGCATCTAGAAACATAATCAACTATATCCCTCTTCATCCGCCTCCACCAGTAATGTTGTTTCAAGTCCTGATACATCTTCGCGGCACCCGGATGGATGGAATACCGCGAACTATGGGCCTCTGCTAGAATCGGCTCTCGAAGATCATCTACATTGGGCACACAGATACGCCCCTGCATCCTCATGAGTCCATCATCCCCGATGGTAACATCTCGAGCATCACCATGCCGAACTCTATCCTGAAGAACAAGCAAATGTGGGTCGTCGAACTGACGCTCCCTGATGCGGTCAAATAGAGAAGACCGAGAAACCACACAAGCTAGAACCCGGCTGGGCTCCGAAAGGTCCAATCTAACAAACTGTCTGGCTAAAGCCTGAACATCCATCGCCATAGGCCTCTCCGAAGCTGGTAGATATGCTAAACTCCCCAAACTCTCTGCCCGACGACTCAAGGCATCAGCAACCACATTAGCCTTGCCGGATGATAGAGAATAGTAATATCATAGTCCTTCAGTAGTTCCAACCATCTCCTCTGACGCATATTCAGGTCCTTCTGCTTAAGCAAGTGCTGCAAGCTCCGGTGATCAGTGTAGATCTCACAAGGAACCCCATATAAATAATGACGCCAAATTTTCAAGGCGTGAACAATGGCAGCTAGCTCCAAATCATGAACAGGGTAATTCTTCTCATGCACCTTCAGCTGTCTCGACGCGTAGGCAATCACCCTACCGTCTTGCATCAATACCGCACCGAGTCCAACTCGTGAGGCATCACAATATACAATATAGGACCCCGAACCTGTAGGCAACATCAGTATAGGGGCCGAAGTCAAAGCTGTCTTGAGCTTCTGAAAGCTCGCCTCACATTCGTCTGTCCACTGAAAAAGGGCACCCTTTTGGGTCTATCTAGTCATAGGTGCTGCAATCGAAGAGAACCCCCTACGAAACGACGGTAATAGCCCGCCAAACCAAGGAAACTGTGAATCTCAGTAGCGGAGGAGGGTCTGGGCCAACTCTGCACGGCCTCCACCTTCCTCGGATCTACTCGAATACCATCACTCGACACCACGTGGCCCAAAAATGCCACTGAACTCAACCGGAATTCACATTTAGAGAACTTGGCATAAAGCTGCTTCTCCCTCAGAATCTGAAGCACTATCCTCAAATGTTGCTCGTGCTCTTCCCGACTCCGGGAATATACTAGAATATCATCAATGAAAACAATCACGAACGAGTCCAGATAAGGCCTGAACACACTGTGCATCAAATGCATAAAGGCTGCTGGGGCATTAGTCAGCCCAAAAGACATCACGAGGAACTCATAGTGACCATACCGAGTCCTGAAGGCGGTCTTCGGGATATCTGGCTCCCGAATCTTCAGCTGGTGATACCCAGAGCGCAAATCAATCTTATAAAACACATGTGTGCCCTGTAGCTGGTCAAATAAATCATCAATACGGGGCAAAGGATACCGGTTCTTCACTGTAACCTTGTTCAGCTAACGATAGTCAATACACATATGCATAGAACCGTCCTTTTTCTTCACAAACAATACAGGAGCACCCCAAGGTGAAACACTGGGTCGAATAAAACCCTTGCCCAATAACTCCTGTAACTGATCCTTCAACTCCTTTAACTCGGGAGGAGCCATACGGTACGGTGGAATAGAAATGGGCTGAGTGCCCGGCAACAAGTCAATAGCAAAGTCAATATCTCTGTCGGGCGGCATGCCCGGAAGATCAGCTGGAAATACATCCGCAAAGACACGTACCACAGGAACAGAATCAATAGAAGGAGTGTCAATACTGACGTCCCGCACATAGGCTAGATAAGCAGCACACCCCTTCTCAACCATACGCTGAGCTCTGAGAAAAGAAATAACACGGCTGAGGGTGTGATCTAGGGTACCACTCCACTCAATACGTGGAATGCCTGGCATAGCCAGCGTCACGGTCGTGGCATGACAATCAAGAATAGCATAATGGGGCGACAACCAGTCCATGCCCAGAATAATATCAAAATCGACTATCCCAAGCAGCAATAGATCCGCTCTGGTCTCAAAATCACAAATGGTAATCAAACACGACCGATATACGCGGTCCACTACCAAAGAATCACCCACCGGAGTGGAAACATAAATGGGGGCACTCAAAGAATCCCGAGGCACACCCGGATGAGAAGCAAAGTAAGAAGACACATATGAAAAAGTGGAACCAGGGTCGAATAGAACCGATGCCTCCCTGTGACTAACCAGAATAAT
>JASVEL010002383.1:0-75464 GCA_032618575.1 Nicotiana noctiflora | reverse complement strand
TAAGGATCCAGCAAGATTATGCAGTCATGTTTGAGGACGGCGTTTGAGGAATATTGAGTGATCTCTTGATGAAAACAAGCCTGACAAAGAATTACGGATGTTGGAATTAGGCTCTAAGACTTAACTGTTTGAACAAGAGGGAATATCTTCAGATTATATCATGCTAATGTGCTCAGCTGAGTCCTATATTTATTGGCCCTTTTGAGATTTTGAGGCGTGTTGGGGAGGTTGCTTATGAGTTGGCCTTACCTCCTAGTTTAGCCGGAGTTCACCCCGTATTTCATGTCTCTATGCTCCGGAGATACCATGGTGACCCGTCGCATGTGTTGGATTTCACTTCTGTTCAGCTAGACAAGGATCTGTCTTATGTTGAGGAGCCAGTAGCCATTCTAGACAGGCAAGTCAGAAAGCTAAGGTCAAAGAACATCGCTTCGGTAAAGGTTCAGTGGCGGGGCCAGCCGGTCGAGGAGGCGACTTGGGAGACCGAGCAGGATATGCGCAGCCAGTACCCTCATCTTTTCACTACTCCGGGTATGTTTTCTATGCTCGTTCGAGGACGAACGAATCTTTTAAGGGTGGGAAGATGTAATGACCCGGCCGGTCGTTTTAGAAAATTACGCCCCAATCCCCAATATAATTGTTCCGCTAAGTTCATTTCTGCTATTGTGGTTTGCTGGGAGAGTCGGTTCTGAAATTTGGAGTAATTTGGGACACTTAGTCCCTAAATGAGAGCTTTAAGGTTAGAAAATGGTCCGTAACCGGAACAGTGTTAAGACGATATCCGAACGGAAATCCGATGGTTCCATTAGCTCTGTTAGGTGATTTCGGGGTTGGGAGCGTGTTCGTAATGTATTTTGGAGGTCTGCAGCTCAATTAGGCTTGAAATGCCGAAGCTTGAAATTTTGGCGAATCCGAACGATAGGTGAGATTTTGATCCGGGGGTCGGAATGGAATTCCGACAATTTCTGGTAGCTTCGTTATGTGATTTTGGATATGTCCGCAAATTTTCAGGTCATTCGGACGTCGTTTGGTCGGCTTTTAGATCGAATGTGCAATTCGGAAAGTTTTAAGAAATTTAGGCTTGAATTCGATGTGAATTATGGGTTTTGATGTTGTTAGATAGACTTAAGGTCATTGGATAGATTTAAATGTGGAAGTGAGCCTTGCGTCAGGCCGGTTATGTTTCTTCCAGCAATGCGCCCTTTATGGAGGGATAGTCGCGGTCTTATTTCGCGGTTAGTTAATTCATGTAAAGATATATTGCGCCATATGAGTGTGAGACGACTTGGTAAGTTCCTCATGCGTTGGGGTTTCGCTCAGCGGTGATGTTATATGAGCATGAGGGCTCTTGAGACTCAGATCTTATATCGCACCTCAATTGTGCTTGAGTTCATAGCCTATAGCGCTATATGTTTTCATTGAGTCTGATATCATGCACCTTAGTGTGTTTATGATTGATATTCAGTATTTTGATGTGACAAGCTATTCAGCTCGACATATGACTCCTTGTGTGAGTTTATATTGTTGGGATCGGGTGGCACGCCGCCATGGTTATATTGGTGGGATCGGGTGGCACGCCGCCATGGGTATACTATTGGGATCGGGTTGCACGCCGCAACAATGTGATGTTTATTTCAGTGTCCATAATTGCTCTTATGTGTTCTGTTTCCTATTTTTCTGAGGAAGTCCATGTTAGTGTGAGAGTTGAATAGTTCTCTTTAGTGTGCTCCTTCCTTTTGTATCACGTACGAATTAGTGGATTACTAGCACATTGTGTCATCTTGTGGGAGTTTTGATTATGTCTGATGTGGCTTATCGCCTGATCAGTTCGTACGGGGTGAGATGAGATTATGAGATTTGGGATCAGTTCAAACTGATTATATGAGGTATATTATAGAGGAAAGGATCATCCTCTGGTTTAGGACAAGGTAATGGATCTTGTCGGGAGTATAGACCCAATGAATTGTTGATTCAGTAGTTGGTTATGGATATCGGCACATCTCTTCCGTCGTGTCAGTATTGTAAAAGTTGGAACGAGACCTATGTAGATCGTGAGGTGCAATAGGAGCATCTGATTCGTTGAATTTTTTGTTAATTTGATCATAAAATATTATCGTGGTCTTGTGGATTTTGTGTTGCAAGGTAAGAATCCAGCAAGATTATGCAGTCATGTTTGAGGACGGCGTTTGAGGAATATTGAGTGATCTCTTGATGAAAACAAGCCTGACACAGAATTCCAGATGTTGGAATTAGGCTCTAAGACTTAACTGTTTGAACAAGAGGGAATATCTTCAGATTATATCAAGCTAATGTGCTCAGCTGAGTCCTATATTTATTGGCCCTTTTGATATTTTGAGGCGAGTTGGGGAGGTTGCTTATGAGTTGGCCTTACCTCCTAGTTTAGCCGGAGTTCACCTTGTATTTCATGTCTCTATGCTCTGGAGATACCATGGTGACCCGTCACATGTGTTGGATTTCACTTCTGTTCGGCTAGACAAGGATCTGTCTTATGTTGAGGAGCCAGTAGCCATTCTAGACAGGCAGGTCAGAAAGCTAAGGTCAAAGAACATCGCTTCGGTAAAGGTTCGGTGGCGGGGCCAGCCGGTCGAGGAGGCGACTTGGGAGACCGAGCAGGATATGCGCAGCCAGTACCCTCATCTTTTCACTACTCCGGGTATGTTTTCTATGCTCGTTCGAGGACGAACGAATCTTTTAAGGGTGGGAAGATGTAACGACCCGGCCGGTCGTTTTAGAAAATTACGCCCCAATCCCCAATTTAACTGTTCCCCTAAGTTCATTTCTGCTATTGTGGTTTGCTGGGAGAGTCGGTTCTGATATTTGGAGTAGTTTGGGACACTTAGTCCCTAAATGAGAGCTTTAAGGTTAGAAAATGGCCCGTAACCAGAACAGTGTTAAGACGATCTCGGAACGGAAATCCGATGGTTCCATTAGCTCCGTTAGGTGATTTCGGGGTTGGGAGAGCGTTCGGAATGTATTTTGGAGGTCCGTAGCTCAATTAGGCTTGAAATGCTGAAGTTTGAAATTTTGGCGAATCCGAACAATAGGTGAGATTTTGATCCGGGGGTCGGAATGGATTTCCGACAATTTCTGTAGCTTCGTTATGTGATTTTGGATATGTCCGCAAATGTTCAGGTCATTCGGACGTCGTTTGGTCGGGTTTTAGATCGAATGTGCAATTCGGAAAGTTTTAAGAAATTTAGGCTTGAATTCGATGTGAATTATGGGTTTTGATGTTGTTAGACGTGTTTTTATGATTGGAATGAGTTCGTATCGTGTTTTGGAGTATGTTGGTGGTTTTCGTTGGGGTCCCGGGAGCCTCGGGATGAATTCGGGGGTCCAAACGGACCAATTTGTGTGCCAAAAGGCACTGCTGTTCTGCTGCAATAATTGCAGAGCAATTTTGCTCTCCGCGATCGCGGAGATGGCCATGCGATCGCGTAAGGGAAAAACCTTGAGCTCTGCGATCGCGAAGTGAAGCGTGCGATTGCATAAGTCTGGGAGAGTAAGCATCGCGATCGCGTGAGGTAGTATGCGATCGCGTAGGGTAGTTTGGGGAGCCGGACGAGTTTGTTCTTCGCGATCGCGTTCGTGTCATTGCGATCGCGTAGGGTCGCCGCGTTGTTCACTGCGATTGCGTCCAGGATCACGCAATCACGTAGAGGAAAGTTAGGCCGCCCATATTTTGTGCATCGCGATCGCAATCCCAGTGCTGCGATCGCGTAGAGTAAACTGGCCTGGCAGTGACTTTAAGTCCAGAACATTTCAGTCGCGGCCTAACACACCAAAACCGCCATTGTTGAGCTCCAAGAGAGGAAATTGAAGGGGAAACGCTAGGATATCATCGGGAAATCATCGGGGGTAAGTTTCTTGACCTTAATTCATTGGTTTATCATGAAATCCGTGATTATTTCACTGAAAATGGAAGATTAAAGGTGGGTTTGAGCCCTAGGCCTATATTTTAGAAAACCTTTGATTTGAATGGGCAAACGGAGTCCGATTTTGATAAATTTTATATGCACGGACTCGTATTGAGATAAGGAACCCGAATATATAATTTTCGTGATTTTTGATAAGCGTACCGAAAGTCGGGTTTTGGCAACTTGTGGGTTTTGGTGTATTTTGAGTTGTCTTGATTGGGTAATGCCCAATTGGCCTATTTTGATGTGATTCTATTGATTTTTTTATTAGATACTACACCTGTGGAGGCCGACATTCGCGGCAAGAGAGTTGTCTCTTAGCGGTTTTATACCGGAGTCGAGGTAAGTGGCTTGTCTAACCTCGTGTGGGAGAACCTTTACCCCTAGGATATTATGTGATAGTTTAAATGCCTTGTACGCGAGGTGACAGGCGTGTACATGCGCTGGTTGTTGTAACTCACTTTACTTGAATTGTTCAATTCGTGATATTCCTGTTCTTAATTTATTAAATTGTGACATTTACCTGGTATTCGTTAGGGAAGCATGATTTGGGAGGATTTATCTGTCTAATTGCCTAATTGTCCTACTTGAACTTCTTGATAATTGTTGGCACTAGTCCTCGTTCAAGTTGTAGTTAAGCATATTATGTTTTCTGTGAGCGTTTTCTTTATTTGCTATTGTTTGTGGACTGCGGGTTCAATTCCCGGAGATCCAAGGGATGCGGGTTCGATTCCCGGAGACCCGAAGTTTATTGATATATTATTGGTAGGGACTGCGGGTTCGATTCCCGAGATCCTGAGTTATTTGTAGGGACTGCGGGTTCGATTCCCGAGATCCCGAGTTATTTGTAGGGACTGCGGGTTCGATTCCCGAGATCCTGAGTTATTTGTAGGGACTACGGGTTCGATTCCCGGAGATCCTGAGTTATTGAGATATTATTGAGACATGGGCTGCGGGTTCGTTTCCCGGAGACCCAGGGGTACTGTTAATGGGACTGTGGGTTCAATTCTCACAGGTCCCGGACTTATTAATTGAGTTTGTTACTTGTTGTTGGTTAATTGTAGACGGTTGCAGTAATCATTATATTATTGTTATTTTGGAATTATTATCGTTAAACTGCTTATTATTGTTATTATCATTTTTGTAACTGTTTTCTCTCAGTAGGGCCCTGACCTTCCTCGTCACTACTCCGTCGAGGTTAGGCTTTGCACTTACTGAGTACCGCCGTTGTGTACTCATGCTACTCTTCTGTACACTTTTGTTGTGCAGATCTAGGTACATCAGGACAGACTCACATCAGGTGATTCAGCAGCGTTTTGGGAGACCTCGAGGTATGATCTGCTACGTCTGCGGATCCGGAGGCCTTCCTTCTATTCTATTAGTACTAGTAGATATCTTTCTTTCACTTCGTTGTTAGATACTCTTTATACATAGAGCCTCAGTTGTATATCCTCTTTTAGTCTATGTTGCCCGTGGGATTCCGGGTCTTGGTGGTATTTTTACACAGTGTGTTTGACGAGTGTATGTGCCAAGCGGCACGGATTACATTCCTATTTATATTATCTTCCGCTATTTCTTGTATAAATTTCATAAACGTGTATTTTCCGCAATGTGTTAGGCTTACCTAGTCGTGGGGACTGGGTGCCGTCATGACATGTTCACGATTGGTGAACTAGGGTCGTGACATGCATATAATTCTTTTCTATTGATTTCCCATTTTATCTCCGGGTTTGTGAATGTTCCTGAATAATACCTACAGTGATGTTCTATTTTTTCTTTATCATACCTGTATTTTAATACTCCTCCATAGCTTTTTTCACTTGCATCTGATTCTACTATATATGTAAATTTTTTATCTTCATCTGGGAAGTATAGTTTTGGTAGATTTTTACATATTTGTTTAACTTTTCTTACTATTTTTTTATCTTCGTCACTAAAGTGATACTCTATATGTAACGACCCGACCGGTCGTTTTAGAAAATTACGCCCCAATCCCTAATTTAACTGTTCCCCTAAGTTCATTTCCGCTATTGTGGGTTGCCGGGAGAGTCGGTTCCGAAAATTTGAGCATTTTGGGACACTTAGTCCCTAAATAAGAGCTTTGAAACTAGAAAACGGTCCGTAGCCGGAACAGGTGTTAAGACGATCTCGGAACGGAAATCCGATGGTTCCATTAGCTCCGTTAGGTGATTTCGGGGTTAGGAGCGCGTTCGGAATGTATTTTGGAGGTCCGTAGCTCAATTAGGCTTGAAATGCCGAAGGTTGAAATTTTGGCGAATCCGAACGATAGGTGAGATTTTGATCCGGGGGTCGGAATGGAATTCCGATAATTTCTGTAGCTTCGTTATGTGATTTTGGATATGTCCGCAACTTTTCAGGTCATTCGGACGTCGTTTGGTCGGGTTTTAGATCGAATGTGCAATTCGGAAAGTTTTAAGAAATTTAGGCTTGAATTCGATGTGAATTATGGGTTTTGATGTTGTTAGACGTGTTTTGAGTATTTGAGCAAGTTCGAATAAGGTATTAAGATGTGTTGGCATGTTTGGATGAGGTCCCGGGGGCCTCGGGGTGATTTCGGATGGTTAAACGGGAGAAATTGTGGAAGAATTGCAGGTTAGGATCCTGCTTCTGTTGTTTCCGCTCCTGCGGAATTTTGGGCGCAGGAGCGTGTCCGCAGAAGCGGACGAGATATGCAGGGGCGGCTATTTCCGCAGAAGCGGAATCCAATCCGCTGAAGCGGGGTCGCTGGTGCGATGCCGGTGATCGCAGAAGCGGACGGGGAGAAATGGACATGGTCCGCAGAAGCGGACATCTTACCGTTTGGGCGAGACCGCAGAAGCGGTCAACTATGCGCAGAGGCGGACGTTTCCGCAGAAGCGGATGCTTCTTCGCAGAAGCGGATCCGCTTAAGCGGCCCTCTTGTTCGCAGAAGCGGAAATGGCCAGCCAGGCCTGGAACCGCTGAAGCGACCCTTTGGTCGCGGATACGGATACGTAGAAGCGGAAAATGTTCCGCAGAAGCGAAAATCGCTGTAAGTAAGTGTATCAGAAGTTAGAAAAAAAATTTCAGAACATTTCACACATTTTGGGTCTCGGCTTAAGGGGCGATTTGGGCGATTTTGAAGGGAGATTCAAGGGGTTTCTTCAGGTAATCAATTATGGACTCCAATTATGATTGTTGTTGATAATATTATGCAAGTTTTTTCATGAAAATGGAGGAATTTGGGTAATTAATGGGGGTTTTCACCCTAGACCAAAACCTTTAGAAAATCAAGGTTTTGAGTGGGCAAACGGAGTCCGAATTTGGTAAACTTTATATGCATAGACTCGTATTGAAACAAAGGTTCCGAATATATAACTTTCGTGAATTTTCGTTAAGCGTACCGAAAGTCGGGTTTTGGCAACTTGTGGGTTTTGGTGAATTTTGAGTTAATTTGATTGGGTAATGCCCAATTGGCCTATTTTGATGTGATTCTATTGATCTTTATCAGATACTACACTTGTGGAGGCCGACATTCGCGGCAAGAGGGTTATTTCTTAGCGGTTTTGTACCGGAATTGAGGTAAGTGGCTTGTCTAACCTCGTGTGGGGGAACTTTCACCCCTAGGATATTATGTGATAGTTTAAATGCCTTGTACGCGAGGTGACGGGCGTGTACATGCGCTGGTTGTTGTAACACACACTTTACTTGAATTGTCCGATTTGTGATATTCCTGCTCTTAGCTGACAAAAGCGTTACCATTACCCTGTATTAGTTAGAAAAGCATGATTAGCTAGGATTCAACGTGTTTAATTGCCTAGTTGATTTACTTGGACTTCTTGATAAATTGTTGGCACTAGTTTCGGTGAAGTTGTAATTTAACATATTATATTCTCTCTGTGTGTTTTCTTTATTTGATGTGTTGGTGGATTGCGGGTTCAATTCCCGGAGATCCCAGGGCTGTGGGTTCGATTCCCAGAGACCCGGAGTGATATTGTTTGTGGACTGCGGGTTCGATTCCCGGAGATCCTGAGCTATTGATATAATATTGAGATGTGGACTGCGGGTTCGATTCCCGGAGATCCCAAGGCTGTGGGTTCGATTCCCAGAGACCCGGAGTGATACTGTTTGTGGACTGCGGGTTCGATTCCCGGAGATCCTGAGTTATTGAGATATTATTGAGACATGGGCTGCGGGTTCGATTCCCGGAGACCCAGAGGTACTGAGAATGGGACTGTGGGTTCAATTCCCACGGATCCTGGATTTGTTTATTTGAGTTGGTTATTTGTTGTTAGCTTAATTGTAGACAGTTGCGGTAATCATCATAATGTTGTTATTTCGGAAATTATTATCATTTAAACTGTTTATTTTGTTATCATCATTATATTATTGTTTTCTCAGTAGGGCCCTGACCTACCTCGTCACTACTCCATCGAGGTTAGGCTTGGCACTTACCGAGTACCGCCGTGGTGTACTCATGCTACTCTTCTGCACACTTTTGTTGTGCAGATCCAGGTACATCAGAGCAGGCTCGTACTAGGTGATTCCGCAGCTTTCTGGGAGACTTCGAGGTATGATCTGCTACGTCCGCGGATCCGGAGGCTTCCCTTCTATTCTAGTATTACTAGTTGACATTTTTCTTCATTTCGTTGTTAGATACTCTTTACACATAGAGCCACGGTTGTATTTCTCTTTTAGTCTGTGTTACCGTGGGGTTCCGGATCTTGGTAGTGTTTATTTATTGTGTGACGGATGTATGTGCCAAGTGGCACGGATTACATATCTTTTATGTTATTTTCCGCTGTCTCTTATTCAAGAAATTATAATTTATAGATTCCGCAACGTGTTAGGCTTACCTAGTCGTGAGGACTGGGTGCCATCATGACATGTTCACAATTGGTGAACTAGGGTCGTGACAAGTTGGTATCAAAGCTCTAGGTTCATAGGAGTCACGGGACACGGACCGGTTACTTAGAGTCTCGCTGATCGATACGGAGACGTCTGTATTTATCTACGAGGGGCTATGTAACTGTTTAGGAAACTCTTCATTTCTTTTGGATTCCTTGTCGTGCGACATTTTTTTTTTGGCATCAAAAATCTAAACTACTGCTTTCTATTCTCTCACAGATGGTGAGGACACGAGCTAACCGCGATGATCAGGTACCCGCGCCCCCTGTTGCTGCCGTCAGAGGCCGGGGCCGAGGTAGAGGACGAGGACGCGCCCGAGGTGCAGCCACAGCACCATCGCGCGCTGCCGCTGAGGTGCCACCGGTAGACCAGGTTGGAGCGCAGGCACCTGGTACACCGACTACAACTGCTACTACTCCAGCACTACAGGAGACCCTGGCTCAGTTCATGAGCATGTATACCACTTTAGCCCAGGCAGGATTGCTTCCTCTTGTTGCAGCTACATCTCAGGCCGGGGGAGGGGCCCAGACTCCCGTAGCCGTTACACCGGAGCAGCGTGTGCCAGGTGGGACAGGTTCTAGAGATTATTGTTGTGCCTCCTGCCACCCCAGCACAGCCCGGAGGTGGGCCAGCTGCCTTCGAGGACGAGCAACGTAGATTGGAGAGGTTCGAGAAATATGATCCTCCAGTGTTCAGTGGGTTGGCTACAGATCATCCATTGGGTTTTCTAGAGGAGTGTCATCGTATTCTTCTACCATGGGGATTGTGGAGACCAGCGGGGTTTCCTTCACTACGTTTCAGTTTCGTGGGACCGCTTATGATTGGTGGCGCACGTATGAGTTGGATAGTCCGGAGGAGTCCGCTTCGTTGACCTGGACGCAGTTTTCAAATCTGTTTTTGACGGAGTTTGTTCCCCAGAGCCTTAGGGATTCTTGGCGCTCGGAGTTTGAGAGATTGCGACAGGGCTCCATGTCAGTATCGGAGTATGCCATCAGTTTCACCCGTCTGGCCAGGCATGCACCGGCCTTGGTAGCCACGGTTCGGGAGAGAGTGCGAAGATTTATTGAGGGCCTGATTCCGCCTATCCGATCCAGCATGGCCAGAGAGTTGGAGACAGATATATCTTATCAGCAGGCAGTTAGCATTGCCAGGAGGATCGAGAGTATGCTCCCTAGAGAGCGGGGAGATAGAGAGGCCAAGAGGTCTCGTGAGTCGGGCCATTTCTCTGGTGCCCGCACTTCAGCAGCCGGTCGTTTTAGCAGGGGATATTCCGGTCGTCCGGTTCACTCAGCATTGCCCGCAGCCGGTAGCACTCCAGGTCTTCCAGCACCACAGGAGCCTTATTATGCTCCCCCAGTTTCCAGTGCACCTCCTGCGCGGGGTCCTTCCAGGGGTCAGACTAGTGGGGTTGAGGCCGGTCAGTCACAGCCACCGCGTCCTCTCAGAGCTTGTTTTGAGTGCGGGGATACTCGCCACCCGGTTAGGGAGTGCCCCAGGCGTAGGAGGGGAGCACCTCACCAGTCTTCGCAGCATCAGCGTGGCTCTCAGGGGTCAGCAGGCTATCATTCCAGCTCCAGCTGCTATTCCACCTGCCCAGCCAGCCAGGGGCGGGGGTCAGGGTTCTAGAGGCCGCCCTCGAGAGGGGGACAGGCCAGATTCTATGTCATTCCTGATCGCGCTGCGGCTGTTGCATCTGACTCTGTTATCACAGGTATTATTATGGTTAGTCACAGGGAGGCATCGGTTCTATTCGACCCTGGTTCCAATTTTTCATATGTGTCTTCTTACTTTGCGTCTCACATGGGGGTGCCTCGGGATTCTTTGAGTGCCCCCATTTATGTTTCCACTCCGGTGGGTGATTCTTTGGCTGTGGACCGCGTATATCGGTCGTGTTTGATTACCATTTGTGATTTTGAGACCAGAGCGGATCTATTGCTGCTTGGGATGGTCGATTTTGATATTATTCTGGGCATGGACTGGTTGTCGCCCCATTATGCTATTCTTGATTGTCACGCCAAGACCGTGACGCCGGCTATGCCAGGCATTCCACGTATTGAGTGGAGTGGTACTCTAGATCACACCCCTAGCCGTGTTATTTCTTTTCTCAGAGCTCAGCGTATGGTTGAGAAGGGGTGTGCTGCTTATCTAGCCTATGTGCGGGACGTCAGTATTGACACTCCCTCTATTGATTCTGTTCATGTGGTACGTGACTTTGCCGATGTATTTCCAGCCGATCTTCCGGGCATGCCGCCCGACAGAGATATTGATTTTGCTATTGACTTGTTGCCGGGCACTCAGCCCATTTCTATTCCACCGTACCGTATGGCTCCTCCCGAATTAAAGGAGTTGAAGGATCAGTTACAGGAGTTATTGGGCAAGGGTTTTATTCGACCCAGTGTTTCGCCTTGGGGTGCTCCTGTATTGTTTGTGAAGAAAAAGGACGGTTCTATGCGTATGTGTATTGACTATCGTCAGCTGAATAAGGTTACAGTGAAGAACCGGTATCCTTTGCCCCGTATTGATGATTTATTTGACCAGTTACAGGGCGCACATGTGTTTTCTAAGATTGATTTGCGCTCCGGGTATCACCAGCTGAAGATTCGGGAGCCAGATATCCCGAAGACTGCCTTCAGGACCCGGTATGGTCACTATGAGTTCCTCGTGATGTCTTTTGGGTTGACTAATGCCCCGGCAGCATTTATGCATTTGATGCACAGTGTGTTCAGGCCTTATCTGGACTCGTTCGTGATTGTCTTCATTGATGATATTCTAGTATATTCTCGGAGCCGGGAAGAGCACGAGCAGCATTTGAGGATAGTGCTTCGGATCCTGAGGGAGAAGCAGCTTTATGCCAAGTTCTCTAAATGTGAATTCTGGTTGAGTTCAGTGGCATTTTTGGGCCACGTGGTATCGAGTGATGGTATTCGAGTAGATCCGAGGAAGGTGGAGGCCGTGCAGAGTTGGCCCAGACCCTCCTCCGCTACTGAGATACGCAGTTTCCTTGGTTTGGCGGGCTACTACCGTCGTTTCGTAGAAGGGTTCTCTTCGATTGCAGCACCTATGACTAGATTGACCCAAAAGGGTGCCCCTTTCCAGTGGACAGACGAGTGTGAGGCGAGCTTTCAGAAGCTCAAGACAGCTTTGACTTCGGCCCCTATATTGATGTTGCCTACAGGTACGGGGTCCTATACCGTATATTGTGATGCCTCACGAGTTGGACTCGGTGCGGTATTGATGCGGGACGGTAGGGTGATTGCCTACGCGTCGAGACAGCTGAAGGTGCATGAGAAGAATTACCCTGTTCATGATTTGGAGCTAGCTGCCATTGTTCACGCCTTGAAAATTTGGCGTCATTATTTATATGGGGTTCCTTGTGAGATCTACACCGATCACCGGAGCTTGCAGCACTTGCTTAAGCAGAAGGACCTGAATATGCATCAGAGGAGATGGTTGGAGCTACTGAAGGACTATGATATTACTATTCTCTATCATCCAGGCAAGGCTAACGTGGTTGCCGATGCCTTGAGTCGTCGGGCAGAGAGTTTGGGGAGTTTAGCATATCTACCAGTTTCAGAGAGGCCTATGGCGATGGATGTTCAGGCTTTGGCCAGGCAGTTGGTTAGACTGGATCTTTCGGAGCCCAGCCGGGTTCTAGCTTGTGTGGTTTCTCGGTCTTCTCTATTTGACCGCATCGGGGGGCGTCAGTTCGACGACCCTCATTTGCTTGTCCTTCAGGATAGAGTTCGGCGTGGTGATGCTCGGGATGTTACCATCGGGGATGATGGAGTTATGAGGATGTAGGGCCGTATCTGTGTGCCCAATGTAGATGATCTTCGAGAGCTGATTCTAGCAGAGGCCCATAGTTCGCGGTATTCCATCCATCCGGGTGCCGCGAAGATGTATCAGGACTTGAAACAGCATTACTGGTGGAGGCGAATGAAGAGGGATATAGTTGATTATGTTTCCAGATGCCTCAACTGCCAGCAGGTGAAGTATGAGCATCAGCGTCCGGGTGGATAATTGCAGCGGATTGAGATTCCGGAGTGGAAATGGGAGCGCATCACCATGGACTTTGTATCTGGACTTCCACGGACTATTAGGAAGTTTGATTCTATTTGGGTTATTGTGGATCGGCTGACCAAGTCCGCCCATTTTATACCGGTGAGCACTACTTATTCATCGGAGCGACCGGCGGAGATCTATATCAAGGAGATAGTTCGGCTGCATGGTATTCCAGTTTCCATCATTTCAGATAGAGGCACTCAGTTCACTTCACGGTTCTGGAGAGCTGTACAGCAGGAGTTAGGTACTCGGGTAGAGCTGAGCACATCATTTCACCCCCAGACTGATGGGCAGTCCGAACGCACTATTCGGATTTTGGAGGATATGCTCCGTGCGTGCGTGATTGAGTTTGGAGGTTCATGGGATCACTTCTTGCCACTGGCGGAGTTTGCTTATAACAACAGCTACCAGTCCAGTATTCAGATGGCACCGTACGAGGCCCTATATGGTAGGAGGTGCAGGTCTCCCGTGGGTTGGTTTGAGCCGGGCGAGGCCAGGTTGCTAGGTACTGATATGGTTCAGGAGGCTATTGTAAGGCCCCGTGAAATTTTTGTGCATAAAACCTAGTAGATGTGGTGTCATCTTGCCTAAGTTGTTTCCCTCTCAGTATTAGTAAAGTCCCCTTCATTTTGTAATGAGTTAAATGTGTTGTTACCTTGGGTCACTTGAACCGTTCTTGATAAATGAAAGCCTTATAAAGATTTACGTGTTTAATAAGCAACTAATAGTAAGTGTAGATTGGTAATGATTTGTTAAGTGTACATGGTGTGTTAAAATGGTTAAATAAGGTAAGAATTCATTGAAGTGACTAGTTTATGTGCAATTGTAACAATGTGATAGAATATGTGCATTTGTTGAGGCAAGAAAGTATATACAAGTTGTGAAAAGTGTTGTATTTGTGTATTGTTGTTTGGTAATGTGTTTCGGGGGCCCTCTGACAGGTGGATATGTCCATAATACAAAGGAAACTCCGGCGAAATTTTTCTAAAATATAAGAGTTAGTCAAAATTTTGATGGTTGCATATCATGTCTTTCAAAACCAACTCATTTATTTCAAAATCCTCATTCGAGGACGAATGATCTTAAGGGGGGAGGATGTAAGGCCCCGTGAAATTTTTGTGCATAAAACCTAGTAGATGTGGTGTCATGGTCCGAATGATGTGTTAGGAATGCGTAGAATTCTTCGCGGCGAGCTTGCGAGCCGCGGTTCGAACCCTTGGTAGTGATTTAAGTTTCAAAAATGTAGAGAAATAATTTTTCCGAAAAAGTGTCAAATATGCGGTCAAGAATGCGACCGCAGAATCAACATGCGGTCCGCATAGTGACCGCAAATCGTTCCAGAGAGTTGCCCAAAATTGTGTCCAATGTGCGGTCGATATGCGATCGCATGTCAATCTGCGGTGCACTTTTGCGACCGCGGAATCAACATGCGGTCCGCATAGTGACCGCAAATCGTTCCAGAGCCTGCGTAATTTTTTGAGCCATTCTGCGGCCACTATGCGGACCGCATGTGGGTTCTGCGGTCGCATAGTGACCGCATATTCGACCCCGGCCCAGATTTTGTGACATTTTGACCCGATCTCTTCTTTAATATAACACACTTCTTCTTCATTTTATCATATTATCTTACCAAAAATTAGAGAGAGAAGAGAGGGTTTTTAGAGAGAGAAGTTCTTCATCTTCAAGGATTGTTTCAACTACTTAATTCCAAGGGATTCTAGGGCAAGGATTCAACTTCCCCAATATTTTCAAGGTAAAAAACCCTAACTATTTTCTTTGATTTTCAATTTTAATTGGGTAAAGAGAGGTTTGCATATAATAGCTTTTGAAAATAGAATTTTTACACTCATGCATGATTATTAAACTTGATTTCTAGAAAAAAAAAAAAGAAGTGAGTAGAAGTAAGAGTCTTCAAGAACAAGGTTGGCAAGAGTAGGATATCTTGGGTAAGCATAAAGTAAGAGGAAAAAGCATCACCGGTATGTATGGCTAATTTTGATTCTTGTGAAATCGCCCTTATGTGTAAAATTGTTTGGCATGTGTTGATTTGAGAAATTGTATGTGATTAATTGATGTTGTTGTTGGATATTCAAAGTTGTTGTTGAACTATGAGTGTTGTGGTAAGAAATATGAACCGAAAGGTAAATGAGAGTTGAATTGGGTAAAGAATTTGTGGATAATGATTATGATGGCCTATATGGCACCTTGTGGAAAAGAAATCGAAACACTTGAGAATTGGTTTATTGTGGAAAGAAATGAAACACTTGAATTATGGAAAATTGCTGAATATACATGTGTGAATATTCTTGAATGTGGAAACATTGTAACTTGGTTGTGATATTGGCTTGAGAAGTAATTGAGAACATGAAACAATGTGCAAGTTGCTTATTTGAACTCGTTGAAATTGTGTGTAGTACCTTATCTGCTGTTTGAAATTGTTGTGTTTTCAACTGTAAGGCGGGGTCGTGTCGCGCGCCGCGACGTGGTGAAATAAGGTGTGGGTTGGGGTGATAAGGGTGGCCGAGGTAATAAGGGTGGTCAGGGGCAATAAGGATGGAAAGCGATCGAAATCGCTATTAAAAATTGATACATAAATCAATAATGTGAAATTGTGAAAGGAGACAACAGGAGAGTTTGCAACCTGTGGGGCACTGATTGCCCCTTTGTTTGACTACTTGTGCTTTACGTGATTGATTGGTTATTGTTAAATTGGTTGGTTGTAGAAAGTGCTTTGTGTGAGAATTATTTGAAATGAGGAAAAATGTGGAAACATGGTTGGTTGGCTTAATTAATTGTTGATGTAATTTAATGGCTTGAGTTTACTTGGGACAAAGTTTGTCCATACATACCGGTACAATTCAAGTGTACTGACGTCCCTTTTGCCGGGGGCGCTACATTCGTGTCATGATTGTAGGTGGATCAGTAGCAGGCACTTCAGCTCATCGGCAGTAGTATCCTTCTCCTTCCACTGCCCGTTTTGGTGAGCCCCTTTCTTCCTCGGGGCCTTGTGTGGTTCATGCCACTCGGTTTAGGTTTCATTTTGGTTTTGTAAGGTATAGCCGGAGCCTTGTTACCGGCAAGTATTGTATTTCCCTTTTGTATCCTAGAGGCTCCGTAGACATGTAAACTCGTGGGATTGTGGCCTATGTATATGTATGGGGCGTTGTAAATATAAATTATGAACTTGTTAGTAAATAAATCACATGGTTATGTTTATGCATTGTGAAATCAGTCATTGTTGGTAAGATATTTTGGTTAATGAGTAACAGTCAACACAGGGGTAACGCGTGGGAATGAAAGGCACCCAGGTCCGCTTGACTGGGGCAACCCGGTTAAGCGCCGGTCATGTCCCTCGATTTGGGGCGTGACAAACTTGGTATCAGAGCATATGGTTTTTAAAGTGTCCTAGGATGTCTCGGAGCCGTGTCTAGTAGTGCCCTTCTTATAGGTGTGTTGTCGACCACATCATATAAGTAGGGGGCTGCACGGACATTTAGGAATATTACCCTTCTTCATTACTCCAAATCGTGCGATAAAGCTTGACTATAAGATTGTTTTGTAACCCGTGCGTTGAGATTCAAGGTAAGTTTAAATGCTCTTTCGTCTATTTTATGTAGTGTTGTCATATGTCATGACCAATGGGAAAAGACATGGGTGTTATGGAGATTGCACATGTATCTTGTTGAATAAACTGTATGAATATATATAGTATAAGTACATAGTACTACAAGTATACTTTATTTGGGGAAAGGATTAGAAGTGATTACCCGCACGAAGAGGCATTGATTTGATGATTGATATGTAAGCTTAAATAGCAAGCATGGTTAGTGCAATAAGTATATAATTGATCGTAAGGTGTGAAAGAATATTGGTTATATAAGCACGTGATATATGAGATAATGACTAAGAGATTAATGGGGAGAGTGTAAGTCTCTCATATGAGGTAAAAAGTTATGAAATGAGACTCAATTGGACCCTAGGTGAGAAGACCCTTGTCTTACGAACGTTATAAGGACCCAGAAAATGTACGAAGTTGCGTTACACTCATAAAGGATATGCGTGGGGACTTGGAATCCCATACCTACGTGGCTGAATAGGAGAAGGGAACTTAGGAGATCAATACTATGGTGACTTAAATTTTCCTAATGGTCGAGTATATATATAAGAGGGATAGATATATGAGGCGTATGTTCCTAAAGTTTCTACACTCAAGACTTGTGTCAAGATCCAGGATATTTTCCCCATGTGGGAGAGGGAGGACCATCGTGAGGCCACTTAAATACAATAAAACAAGAGCGAGACCATGTAGCTATGATATTTGAATATTTTGGTGAAGACATGTGTGGTCTAGAAAAGAGATTAAGGAATGTAAATTCTTCACGCATGGCAATGTGACCGATAGGGTCAACGATTCTAGAAAATAATAGTATGTTTGTAAAGAGACTTTTACTTGTCATAAGGTCAGGAGAAATGGGACCCAAGGAGGTACCATATGTCAAATGTGAAAGATTGTGAGTTCCTAGAATGGGCTAATCATAGATTTGTGATTTAAACAAAGTTTCGGGATACTAAGAAAGCCAAAACGAGTGGGAGAAATGAATGTGTTGCCACGACAACCCAAGATGGTAATTGGGGCTTGATAGAGAGCCTCTAAAGAGCCTTACAAATAGATAAGTGTTAAGTGATGTTCAGACGAACACTCCTTGCTACATATGTCCCAATAAGAGTTAAGAAGTGAGCCGGATGGAATGCCTAAGGTAAGAGACCACGTAATATATGGAAGAGTGCGTGGCTATTCACTAACTAGGAAGAATGAGGTGAGAAGAAATGGTGAGAAAACCTTTAAATTGAGATGGTCATGGTTATTTAAAACAATTTTTGCATCAGAATGGTGGACTCACTTAGGGCACAAGTGTTAATAAAGGTTATGAGGGATTAACCGCAATGCAACGGACATGGGTGACACTGAATATCGACTAAAGGGGTCTAGAGATAGTTCATGTCTACACACAATGGGAAGCGAGGTTATCGTTGGTGAGGTTGTGGTACTCTAAAATGATTAAACAAGACATAATGATTTTTCAAGTTCACAGGAGGCAGACAAATGTGTGGAAAAATAAAGCTATTAATTATGCACTATCCGCAAAACAAGATGGGAATGAAAGGTTCGGAATGGATTGAAAGAGGATGAAAACTCGTGACAGACTAGACGTGTTTGGCATGATAACTCTTAAGCGGCAATATCAGGGAACTTTATTGGTAACTATAACATGGGGAATAAGGCGAGTTACTCATCCGAGATAGAATCAAGTGGACTAAGCCTTACACTTAAGAGTGAAACCAAAAGTTGTTGTTGAAGTATTGAGGAGGATTTAAAGTTTCAGAGAATACCCTTCTCGGGATAGTGACCCTTCGTAAGTCATATGCATATAAAGGTTGTTGATATACGTTTTGAGAGGTGTTTAACCGTAATGAGGGATGGTAGGAAATTTCACAGGGGAAGTAGTGCGGTTTCTTAAAGTCTATAATGCACATATGGGGAGAAGAGGTTGGTTAAGAAAAGTTAGAGCACAATGCTACTTTACATTCGATACAATGCCGTGCAAGTTAGTGTTATTCGGGGTATATGTGCAAAGTTAGCCAATGCTATTCATTTGAGACAGGAGGTCATATGAGAAAACTCATTCAGCAATGCCTTGGGTTAAGAATTATGAAGAGTTAGTAGCAATTGTTCACATGGGGTCGTAACCACATCAAGGAAATTATAGTGGAACTCAATTCGTGGAAGGTCTTATGTATGAGGAATATAGTAAGGATGTTCCGCTATCGATGTAAAGTATTAAGGTGAAAGTTATGCCTCCAAGGTTGGTTAGGTGTGTGTTGATGCAGCACGGAAAGGTTATAGAGTATGCTTTGAGATAACTCAAAAATCACGAGAAGAATTACCCGACACATGATTTGGAGCTTGCGACAGTTGTGTCTGCTTTGAAATATGGCGGTATTATCTTTATGGAGTTCATGTAGATGTGTTTTCAGGCCACAAGAGCCTCCAGTATTTGTTCAAAGCAGAAGGAGCTAAATCTGAGACAGCGGCGGTGGTTAGAATTGCTCAAGGACTATGAGATGAACATATTGTACCATCCAGGGAAGGCAAATGTGGTAGCCGATGCTCTTAGTCGGAGATCCATGGGTAGTTTGGCTCATTTGGGTATGTATCGGAGACCCCAGTCTCGAGAGGTTTACCAATTAGCCAGTTTGGGGGTTTGTATCTCTGCGTCAGACGAGGGGAATGTTTTGGTGTATAATGGAGCAGAATCATCATTGGTCGCGGAAATCAAGGAAAAACAGTTCATGGATCCAGCATTAGTTCGGGTAAAGGAAGCAGTTCTGAATGACAAGACCTCAACATTTGTACACAGCAGCAAAGATGGTGTAATGCGGTGTCAAGGCAGATTATGTGTTCCGGACGTGAACGAACTTCGAGAAAAGGTAATGGCAGAGGCACATATTTCCAGATATTTTGTACAACTAGGTTCCACGAAAATGTATCATGACCTTAAGGAGATTTATTGGTGGAACGGTATGAAAAGGGATATAGCAAGCTTTGTAGCTAAATGTCCGAACTGTCAACAAGTGAAGGCCGAGCATCAACGGCCCGGTGGATTAACTCAGACTTATAGAAATACCAAGGTGGAAATGGGAGATGATCAATATGGATTTCGTGGTAGGGTTACCTCGCACTCGGCGAAAGTTCGACTCAATATGGGTGATAGTGGATCGACTCACCAAATCAGCTCACTTCCTGCCTGTCAAGTCCACTGACACCGCAGAGCAATATGCAAGATTGTACATCAAGGAGATAGTAAAACTTCATGGCACTCCACTTTCTATTATCTCGGATCGTGGGGCTCAGTTCACAGCTAACTTTTGGAAGAAGTTTCAGCAAGGTTTGGGAACTCAGGTGAATCTCAGCACGGCTTTCCATCCACAGACCGATGGACAGGCCGAGCGGACCATTCAGACGCTTGAAGATATGTTGCGGGCTTGTGTCTTAGATTTTAAAGGTAATTGGGATGAACACTTGCCACTGATAGAATTTGCTTACAATAACAACTATCATGCTAGCATTCAAATGGCCCCGTTTGAGGCATTATACGGGAGAAGATGTAGATCGCCAATCGGGTGGTTTGAGGTAGGTGAAGCGGAATTGCTAGGGCCAGATATGGTGTACGAAGCTATGGAAAAGGTCAAGGTTATTCAGGAGAGAATGAAAACAGCACGGAGTCGTCAAAAGTCCTATGCAGGACGTTCGTCGAAGGGATTTGGAGTTTCAAGTCGATGATTGGGTGTTCTTGAGGGTATCTCCTATGAAGGGAGTCATGCGATTCGGGAAGAAAGGAAAATTGAGTCATAGGTATGTCGGGCCATATCGGATCGTTCAAAGGATTGGTCAAGTTGCTTATAGGCTAGAGTTGCCTCCTGAGATGTCATCAGTGCACCCGGTATTCCATGTGTCCATGTTGAAGAAAGTGATTGGAGATCCATCCACCATCATGCCGGTCGAAGCTATAGAGGTTAATGAAGATTTGTCATATGAAGAAGTTCCCGTTGCCATTCTTGATAGGCAAGTCCGTAAATTGAGAAATAAGGAAGTTGCCTCTGTTAAAGTATTGTGGCGAAGTCAACAAGTTGAGGAGGCCACATGGGAAGCAGAGAAAGAGATGAAGGAAAAGTACCCCCATTTGTTTGATCAAGCTTAGAAGAAATTAGGCGATCCTTCTACTTCTAGTAACTGTCATCTTGCCTAAGTTGTTTCCCTCTCAGTATTAGTAAAGTCCCCTTCATTTTGTAATGAGTTAAATGTGTTGTTACCTTGGGTCACTTGAACCGTTCTTGATAAATGAAAGCCTTATAAAGATTTACGTGTTTAATAAGCAACTAATAGTAAGTGTAGATTGGTAATGATTTGTTAAGTGTACATGGTGTGTTAAAATGGTTAAATAAGGTAAGAATTCATTGAAGTGACTAGTTTATGTGCAATTGTAACAATGTGATAGAATATGTGCATTTGTTGAGGCAAGAAAGTATATACAAGTTGTGAAAAGTGTTGTATTTGTGTATTGTTGTTTGGTAATGTGTTTCGGGGGCCCTCTGACAGGTGGATATGTCCATAATACAAAGGAAACTCCGGCGAAATTTTTCTAAAATATAAGAGTTAGTCAAAATTTTGATGGTTGCATATCATGTCTTTCAAAACCAACTCATTTATTTCAAAATCCTCATTCGAGGACGAATGATCTTAAGGGGGGAGGATGTAAGGCCCCGTGAAATTTTTGTGCATAAAACCTAGTAGATGTGGTGTCATGGTCCGAATGATGTGTTAGGAATGCGTAGAATTCTTCGCGGCGAGCTTGCGAGCCGCGGTTCGGACCCTTGGTAGTGATTTAAGTTTCAAAATGTAGAATAAAATTTTTTCCAGAAAAATGTCAATCTGCGGTGCACTTTTGCGACCGCAGAATCAACATGCGGTCCGCATAGTGACCGCAAATCGTTCCAGAGAGTTGCCCAAAATTGTGTCCAATGTGCGGTCGATATGCGATCGCATGTCAATCTGCGGTGCACTTTTGCGACCGCAGAATCAACATGCGGTCCGCATAGTGACCGCAAATCGTTCCGGAGCCTGCGTAATTTTTGAGCCATTCTGCGGCCACTATGCGGACCGCATGTGGGTTCTGCGGTCGCATAGTGACCGCATATTCGACCCCGGCCCAGATTTTGTGACATTTTGACCCGATCTCTTCTTTAATATAACACACTTCTTCTTCATTTTATCATATTATCTTACCAAAAATTAGAGAGAGAAGAGAGGGTTTTTAGAGAGAGAAGTTCTTCATCTTCAAGGATTGTTTCAACTACTTAATTCCAAGGGATTCTAGGGCAAGGATTCAACTTCCCCAATATTTTCAAGGTAAAAAACCCTAACTATTTTCTTTGATTTTCAATTTTAATTGGGTAAAGAGAGGTTTGCATATAATAGCTTTTGAAAATAGAATTTTTACACTCATGCATGATTATTAAACTTGATTTCTAGAAAAAAAAAAAAAAGAAGTGAGTAGAAGTAAGAGTCTTCAAGAACAAGGTTGGCAAGAGTAGGATATCTTGGGTAAGCATAAAGTAAGAGGAAAAAGCATCACCAGGTATGTATGGCTAATTTTGATTCTTGTGAAATCGCCCTTATGTGTAAAATTGTTTGGCATGTGTTGATTTGAGAAATTGTATGTGATTAATTGATGTTGTTGTTGGATATTCAAAGTTGTTGTTGAACTATGAGTGTTGTGGTAAGAAATATGAACCGAAAGGTAAATGAGAGTTGAATTGGGTAAAGAATTTGTGGATAATGATTATGATGGCCTATATGGCACCTTGTGGAAAAGAAATCGAAACACTTGAGAATTGGTTTATTGTGGAAAGAAATGAAACACTTGAATTATGGAAAATTGCTGAATATACATGTGTGAATATTCTTGAATGTGGAAACATTGTAACTTGGTTGTGATATTGGCTTGAGAAGTAATTGAGAACATGAAACAATGTGCAAGTTGCTTATTTGAACTCGTTGAAATTGTGTGTAGTACCTTATCTGCTGTTTGAAATTGTTGTGTTTTCAACTGTAAGGCGGGGTCGTGTCGCGCGCCGCGACGTGGTGAAATAAGGTGTGGGTTGGGGTGATAAGGGTGGCCGAGGTAATAAGGGTGGTCAGGGGCAATAAGGATGGAAAGCGATCGAAATCGCTATTAAAAATTGATACATAAATCAATAATGTGAAATTGTGAAAGGAGACAACAGGAGAGTTTGCAACCTGTGGGGCACTGATTGCCCCTTTGTTTGACTACTTGTGCTTTACGTGATTGATTGGTTATTGTTAAATTGGTTGGTTGTAGAAAGTGCTTTGTGTGAGAATTATTTGAAATGAGGAAAAATGTGGAAACATGGTTGGCTGGCTTAATTAATTGTTGATGTAATTTAATGGCTTGAGTTTACTTGGGACAAAGTTTGTCCATACATACCAATACAATTCAAGTGTACTGACGTCCCTTTTGCCGGGGACGCTACATTCGTGTTATGATTGTAGGTGGATCAGTAGCAGGCACTTCAACTCATCGGCAGTAGTATCCTTCTCCTTCCACCGCCCGTTTTGGTGAGCCCCTTTCTTCCTTGGGGCCCTGTGTGGTTCATGCCACTTTTGTTTAGATTTCATTTTGGTTTTGTAAGGTATAGCCGGAGCCTTGTTACCGGCAAGTATTGTATTTCCCTTTTTGTATCCTAGAGGCTCCGTAGACATGTAAACCGTGGGATTGTGGCCTATGTATATGTATGGGGCGTTGTAAATATAAATTATGAACTTGTTAGTAAATAAATCACATGGTTATGTTTATGCATTGTGAAATCAGTCATTGTTGGTAAGATATTTTGGTTAATGAGTAACAATCAACACAGGGGTAACGCGTGGGAATGGAAGGCACCCAGGTCCGCTTGACTGGGGCAACCCGGTCAGGCGCCGGTCATGTCCCTCGATTTGGGGCGTGACAGTGTGGCACGTCAACCACTTAAGGACAGACTTCGTGCAGCCCAGTCTAGACAGAAGAGTTATGCGGACAAGAAGGTTCGCGATGTGGCTTTTATGGTTGGTGAGCGGGTTCTGCTTCGAGTCTCACCCATGAAGGGCGTTATGAGGTTTGGGAAGAAAGGGAAGCTGAGTCCTAGATTTATTGGCCCTTTGAGATTTTGAGGCGTGTTGGGGAGGTTGCTTATGAGTTGGCCTTACCTCCCAGCCTAGCCGGAGTTCACCCCGTATTTCATGTCTCCATGCTCCGGAGATACCATGGTGACCCGTCGCACGTGTTGGATTTCACATCCGTTCAGCTAGACAAGGATCTGTCTTATGTTGAGGAGCCAGTAGCCATTCTAGACAGGCAAGTCAGAAAGCTAAGGTCAAAGAACATCGCTTCGGTAAAGGTTCAGTGGCGGGGCCAGCCGGTCGAGGAGGCGACTTGGGAGACCGAACAGGATATGCGCAGCCAGTACCCTCATCTTTTCACTACTCCGGGTATGTTTTCTATGCTCGTTCGAGGACGAACGAATCTTTAAGTATGGGAAGATGTAACGACCCGACCGGTCGTTTTAGAAAATTACGCCCCAATCCCTAATTTAACTGTTCCCCTAAGTTCATTTCTGCTATTGTGGGTTGCCGGGAGAGTCGGTTTCGAAAATTTGAGCATTTTGGGACACTTAGTCCCTAAATAAGAGCTTTGAAACTAGAAAACGGTCCGTAGCCGGAACAGTGTTAAGACGATCTCGGAACGGAAATCCGATGGTTCCATTAGCTCCGTTAGGTGATTTCAGGGTTAGGAGCGCGTTCGGAATGTATTTTGGAGGTCCGTAGCTCAATTAGGCTTGAAATGCCGAAGGTTGAAATTTTGGCGAATCCGAACGATAGGTGAGAGTTTGATCCGGGGGTCGGAATGGAATTCCGATAATTTCTGTAGCTTCGTTATGTGATTTTTGATATGTCCGCAACTTTTCAGAGTCATTCGGACGTCGTTTGGTCGGGTTTTAGATCGAATGTGCAATTCGGAAAGTTTTAAGAAATTTAGGCTTGAATTCGATGTGAATTATGGGTTTTGATGTTGTTAGACGTGTTTTGAGGATTTGAGCAAGTTCGAATAAGGTATTAAGATGTGTTGGCATGTTTGGATGAGGTCCCGGGGGCCTCGGGGTGATTTCGGATGGTTAAACGGGAGAAATTGTGGAAGAATTGCAGGTTAGGATCCTGCTTCTGTTGTTTCCGCTCCTGCGGAATTTTGGGCGCAGGAGCGTGTCCGCAGAAGCGGACGAGATACGCAGGGGCGGCTATTTCCGCAGAAGCGGAATCCAATCCGCTGAAGCGGGGTCGCTGGTGCGATGCCAGTGATCGCAGAAGCGGACGGGGAGAAATGGACATGGTCCGCAGAAGCGGACATCTTACCGTTTGGGCGAGACCGCAGAAGCGGTCAACTATGCGCAGAGGCGGACGTTTCCGCAGAAGCGGATGCTTCTTCGCAGAAGCGGACGCGCGGAAGCGGTCCTCTTCTCGCAGAAGCGGATTGGGCCAGCCAGGCCTGGGCTTCGCAGAAGCGACAAAATGTCGCGGAAGCGGATCCGCAGAAGCGGAATTTCGTCCGCAGAAGCGGAAATCGCAGAGAGTTAATTATATCAGAAGTTAGAAATTTCAGAAACATTTCCAAACTTTGAGGGCTCGGCTTAAGGGCGATTTGGGCGATTTTGAAGGGAGATTCAAGGGGTTTCTTCAGGTAATCAATTATGGACTCCAATTATGATTGTTGTTGATAATATTATGCAAGTTTTTTCATGAAAATGGAGGAATTTGGGTAATTAATGGGGGTTTTCACCCTAGACCAAAACCTTTAGAAAATCAAGGTTTTGAGTGGGCAAACAGAGTCCGAATTTGGTAAACTTTATATGCATAGACTCGTATTGAAACAAAGGTTCCGAATATATAACTTTCGTGAATTTTCGTTAAGCGTACCGAAAGTCGGGTTTTGGCAACTTGTGGGTTTTGGTGAATTTTGAGTTAATTTGATTGGGTAATGCCCAATTGGCCTATTTTGATGTGATTCTATTGATCTTTATCAGATACTACACTTGTGGAGGCCGACATTCGCGGCAAGAGAGTTATTTCTTAGCGGTTTTGTACCGGAATCGAGGTAAGTGGCTTGTCTAACCTCGTGTGGGGGAACTTTCACCCCTAGGATATTATGTGATAGTTTAAATGCCTTGTACGCGAGGTGACGGGCGTGTACATGCGCTGGTTGTTGTAACACACACTTTACTTGAATTGTCCGATTTGTGATATTCCTGCTCTTAGCTGACAAAAGCGTTACCATTACCCTGTATTAGTTAGAAAAGCATGATTAGCTAGGATTCAACGTGTTTAATTGCCTAGTTGATTTACTTGGACTTCTTGATAAATTGTTGGCACTAGTTTCGGTGAAGTTGTAATTTAACATATTATATTCTCTCTGTGTGTTTTCTTTATTTGATGTGTTGGTGGACTGCGGGTTCGATTCCCGGAGATCCCAGGGTTGTGGGTTCGATTCCCAGAGACCCGGAGTGACATTGTTTGTGGACTGCGGGTTCGATTCCCGGAGATCCTGAGCTATTGATATAATATTGAGATGTGGACTGCGGGTTCGATTCCCGGAGATCCCAGGGGTCGCGGGTTCGATTCCCGAGACCCGGAGTGATACTGTTTGTGGACTGCGGGTTCGATTCCCGGAGATCGTGAGTTATTGAGATATTATTGAGACATGGGCTGCGGGTTCGATTCCCGGAGACCCAGAGGTACTGAGAATGGGACTGTGGGTTCAATTCCCACAGATCCTGGATTTGTTTATTTGAGTTGGTTATTTGTTGTTAGCTTAATTGTAGACAGTTGCAGTAATTATCATAATATTGTTATTTCGGAAATTATTATCATTTAAACTGTTTATTTTGTTATCACCATTATATTATTGTTTCTCAGTAGGGCCCTGACCTTCCTCGTCACTACTCCATCGAGGTTAGGCTTGGCACTTACCGAGTACCGCCGTGGTGTACTCATGCTACTCTTCTGCACACTTTTGTTGTGCAGATCCAGGTACATCAGGACAGGCTCACACTAGGTGATTCTGCAGCTTTCTGGGAGACTTCGAGGTATGATCTGCTACGTCCGCGGATCCGGAGGCTTCCCTTCTATTCTAGTATTACTAGTTGACATTTTTCTTCATTTCGTTGTTAGATACTCTTTACACATAGAGCCACGGTTGTATTTCTCTTTTAGTCTGTGTTACCGTGGGGTTCCGGATCTTGGTAGTGTTTATTTATTGTGTGACGGATGTATGTGCCAAGTGGCACGGATTACATATCTTTTATGTTATTTTCCGCTGTCTCTTATTCAAGAAATTATAATTTATAGATTCCGCAACGTGTTAGGCTTACCTAGTCGTGAGGACTGGGTGCCATCATGACATGTTCACAATTGGTGAACTAGGGTCGTGACACTATATCCTTTTTTAAATTTTTCTGCAATGGTTTTAAAGTCTCTGCTAATTTTGGTATATATTCTCTTACTTGGTTTACTAATCCTAAAAATGATTGTAGTTTCTTTTTTTGTATCTAATTGTTCATTTGAATTTATTATCTTTTGTACTATATGAGTTTGCATTTTAATTCCACTTTTATCTATTTCTATTCCTAGAAATTCTATTTGATTTTTCATTATTTCTGTCTTTTTTCTACTTAAGCTTATTCCCGATGTTTCTATAATATGTATAAATTTTTCTAATAATTTTATATGCTCATCTTGTGTTTTTGAATATAATAATATATCATCAATGTATATTATGCAATTTTCTAGTTGTTTGAAATAGTTATCCATAAAATGTTGATACCTACCTGGTGCATTTTTATATCCAAAAGGTAATACGTTCCATTCATAAAATCCTTGGGGTACAGTAAATGCTGTTAATTTTTTGGATTCTTCTTCTAACTTTAAGTGGTAAAATCCTGATTTACAATCAAATTTACTAAAATAGTTATATCCTTGGATTTGTCTTATTTTTAGTATTTTGTTTGGTATTGGGTAGTTATATGTTTTGGTTTTCGCATTTAGGTTTCTATAATCTATGACCATTTTACTTTTTCCTCTTATTTGTTCACTATGTTTATTTACTATAAATGCTGGACTTGTATGTTTACTATTACTTTCTTGTATATAACCTTGTTCTAGTAATTCGTCAATATGTATTTTAAATTCATTTAAATCTTTGAAATTGTATTTTAAGGGTTTTTGTGTTATTATACTATTTTCATCAATTAGCTCAATGTTTACCTTTGTTTTATGTTTTTCCCAACCTTGTAAGGGGTTTTCACTATACAATGGTTCTAGTTTTTCTTGAATTATTTTAACTGTATTTATTGAAAAAATAATTAATTCTATTTTATTAGTATCTTCTTTTTCATTTTCTAATTTTTGTGTTATTTTCTCACTTCCTTTTGTCCAATCAGTTGTTTTTCTTTTCTTTTTTAGCACTCTTTTTGCTCCTATTTTTTGTTTGCATGGTGTTGTAAACCACCAATGTGTTTTAGTTATTACGTGTGGATATAGTTTATCTAAGAATGGTATTCCTAGTAAAATATCTCTTGTGGGTAATTCAAAATTATATATTTCTTCTATAGTAAGTATTTTATCCCATATTTGTATTTTTATATTTTTTTATTTGTGTGTAATTATGCTTCCTTAGTTGTTAAATCCTGTTACTGGTAAGGGTGTTCTATGTTTTTCCCATTTCTCTTCTGGTAGGCAATTATATCTACATAAATTTACTTCTGATCCCGTGTCTATCATAGGTGTGTAGTATCTATTGTAGTATCCTTCCACTATTATTTTTACTAGTATATGTATTTTCATATTTATAATATAGTTCTTTTTATTGTTACTCTCTTATTTTCATAATGTATGATTAGTTGTTCATTATCTAAGTTGTATGGTTTAACTTTTTCTAGCCATTTTATTCCTAATATAATATTTTTATCTCCCTGATATATTTTAAATCTTATTATCATAATTATTCCTCCTATAATTATTTCTTTTTCCGCTATTTCTTCACTAGTTATCATTCCTTTAGGTAATTCGGGTTATAATTTTTCACTAGTTAGTATCTCATCTTCTGTGATTAATTCTCTTGTTATATAGTTTTCTTCTTGTCCTGTATTTATTAGTATTAAGTATTTTCTTCCATTCATTACTCCTGTTATGTAATAATGATGATGTTTTATTTCTCCTGGTAATGCTCTATAAGTTTAGGTATTTTATACCCTACCTTATCTGATATGCTTGTTTTATTTGATGATGTTTGTCCTACTTCAAAACTTTATCTTTTTGATGTGCTTAATCTTTCTTTTACTATGTCTAAATCTTCTTCTATGTCTAATTTATTATAACTATATTCATTGTTATCTATAACTGTAACTATTCTTTCAAAAGGATTTTCTATCTTTATTTTGTTTATTTTATTTCTTGCCATTATCTTATGTTTGGTTGTTAATATATATAGATTTTTACATCTTGCTGTAAATATCTTACTACCTGGGGTTAATTCTATTCCTGACATTTTCCAGTATAATACGAGTGATTTATCTATATTTTTATCATTTATTGCTACTGAATAGTTAGCACTAATTATGAATTTAAATTTTTGGTATATCAAATTTCCTCGTACTGCACTTATTATACTTTTTTCTATAGGTTGTATAATTCTATCATGTCACGACCCCAAATCCGGTCGTGATGGCGCCCAGCACATTGCTAGGCCAGCCTGGCCAATTACCAACAATCACGGAGCCATAAGCTCACTTTATCCAATTTAAGCATACGGAAATAATTCAACAGTGATAGATACATATTAAAAACAGGGAACCAAGTCTCAACACGTGCCAACTCCCATAGATCGAAGGGTCAAGAGTCATGAGCCTCTACGGAATATACAAGTGTAAATAGTGAATATAACCGTGCACAAGTGTGGGATGATCAGAACAAAATATAGACAAACTGGAGAATCAGGTCCTGCGAACGCTGGCAGCTACCTCGACTGTCCAAAAGCACTCCCGAGCCGCAATGGAATCAGCTCTGCTGTAATGTACCTGGATCTGCACACAAGGTGCAGGGAGTCGGGTGTGAGTACTTCCAACTCAGCGTAATAAAAGTAAATAATGCTGAAGGGAAGAAAACCACGCAAGGCACTATCTCTTGCTACACAATACAGAACTATCATAAAACTTCAAAACACTATCATTTTATTCCTTTTCAGCATATGTGAGTAGATTATTTAGAAATCTCAACTTTTAGCTACTTTCTTATAACATACCAATACCTGGGAGAATCTCAAGCAGTGCAAGTCAGCACTCAAATCAGCCTCTCGGGCTCAGCACTCCTTAACAATTTATACCAGGAGATCTGGTCAATAAAGCAACAAATGCACATGTGCCAATAAAGTATGAGTGCTAAAATGTTATGCCACGTAGTACACGTAAACCAATGTATGTATGTCATGCAATGCATATGACTGACTGCTACGGCGTGTAGCCCGATCCTTTTGGGTACCCGTGCTCACTAGGGGTGTCCAGACTCCGGAGGGGCTCCTACAGCCCAAGCACAATATTTATCACACCTGCTGCGGCACGCAGCCCGATCCATATACCATTGCGGCGTGCAGTCCGATCCATGCATGTGTATGCATATGCTTACATGAATGTCATGCCCTAACATATGGCCCTCGGCCCCAATCAGTCTAACAAATAATCAAGAAAGCCCTACGGCATCAATATCATATTAGGTCACAGCAAAAATATTATTAAGACCTTGTTCAAGTTTTTCATACCCTTATAAAAATGCTGAATAGCAATAATTCCATTTTAAACCTTAAATTTAGAATAAAATATGCTCAGTGTTATCAAAACAATGATACCAATCCTTGAAGGATTCAAATAATTGGCACGAAGCCCAAACGTGATAATTAGTCCAATTCATTTTAACAATTAGGTGTTATTATTTATTACGCGGGACAGACCAAGTCACGATCCCCAATGGTGCTCTACCCCACGCCCGTTATTCGGCATGCAAGTCACCTCAACACAGCACTAAGATGTGCAAGTCCGGGGTTTACTAACCCTCAGGATATCATTTACAAGAATTACCCACCTCGAAACGATGAAAGCTCATGCCCGCGACGCCTTAGCTCCTCGAACCAGCATCCACGCACGTCAAAACTAGCACAAATCAGCACAAATATATCAAAATAGGCTCATGGAACATAACCCAATCGAAAGAACTCAAAAAATATCAAAAATCACGAAATTTGCAAAACCTGAGCCCCGGGCCCACATCTCGAAAAATTTCGAAACTCATATTTCCAGAACCCTTGTCTCGCCACGAGTCCATACATATAAAATTTACCAAAATCGGAGTTCGATTGGCCTTTCAAAACCCAAATTTTCGTTTTCAATATCTAGGCCACAATCCTTCACAATTTCTACCCAAATTCATGAAGATTGATATTAATTCTACCATAAAATGATGTTTTTGAATCAAGAAACTTACCTCCGATGAATACCCGATGATTTCCCAGCGTTTTCCCGTGATTTCTTCTCTCTAGGGCTCAAAAATGGGGGTTTATGAAATGAAACCCGTATGTGAAATGTTTCTGGTTTTAATTCACTGCCTGGGACTTTTCTTCTACGCGTTCACGTTCCTTGCCAAGCGTTCGCGATAACCCTCACGCGAACGCGATGAACACCCTGACAAACCTATGCGAACGCGACATCCTGAACGCGATCGCGACGCTCAAGAATCTTGGCCTACGCGAACGCGACACCCCTGCTCGCGAACACGATGCTTTGATACGCCTGGCCTTCGCGAATGCGGCCCATGCCACGCGAACGCGAAGGCTTAATGCCTGGGCAGTAACCTGCAATTTACAGCAGGCCTTTTCCAAGTTCAAAATGCCCGATTGATGGTCCGAAATCCTCCCGAGGTCCCCGGGACCCCAACAAAAACCACCAACATACTCCAAAACACGATACGAACTTGTTCCAATCATAAAAACACCATCCTAAACATCAAAATTACCAATTACACACGGATTGAAGCCTAAGTTTCTTCAAAACTTGCAAAACTAACATTCAATCCAAAACCCGATCAAACGACGTCCGAATGTCCTGAAATTTTGCGGACATATCCAAAATCCCATAACGAAGCTATAGGAATTGTCGGAATTCCATTCCGACCCCCGGATCAAAATCTCACCTCCCATCCGGTTTTTGCCAAAATTCAACCTTAGCCAATTCAAGCCTATTTCTACATCGGGCCTCCAAATTCAATTCCGATTGCTCTCCTAAGTCATAAATGATCCCCCGAAACTAGTCGAATCATCAGAATCTGATTCTGAGCACTCTAACTCGATAGTCAACTCTAGGTTGACTTTCCATATTCAAGCTTCCTTCAAACATGCTATTTGCTTAATTTTTCAATTCAATTCACTCCTAACTCACCCGATAGGCTCTAACACTGATATAAAAGCATAAAACATGTAATTGCAACATGACGGGGTGGTAAATTCCCGTAACGACGGGCCGGTCGTTACATTCTCCCCAACTTAAACAATCGCTCGTCCTCGAGCGTACTCAGAGTTGTACTAGAAGCAACCCAATAGCTGAATGACCTTACCAAGCAATATATTCGGGCGATCATACGTCACCCTATCTCACATAAGTCCGAAAACACCATATAGTCAAAATTTCACAGACCATCTGGACCATAAATCACATTGCACTTTCTGAAATCATATGCCAAATGCAAATCCCATGCCTATACTCAGGATACACTCGAATCCACCGCAATAACCCACATTCACTACTCCGGGTGAGATCATATGATGTATCGGCAACCCCATCACTCGAGACGATAGTCTCTAATCACAACAACATGCCACAATAACCAAATACTAGCTGAAACCTCTTTCATTAGATAGAGTCTTATTCCAACACATCCATATCCTGCCCACGGTAGCTGAAGCACGCGATATACCGAACCCATCTCTCAGGTTAACCATTCGTGAATCTATTTCCCTTTTTAAAACTCATACCACGATAGGTTTCGGAGCCAAACCTCGATTTTTACCTTTCTAACAAGCCAAGATCCAATATGCTCGTATTCATTAATGACGGTCATTTCGATTTTAACACACCGCACTGGTGATAAACACCTCAACACCGGCCTAAGCCACGACGAGCACAACATAGGCTCCAATAGAAACGTAGGCACACACTCGAATCATGACAGCTCAATTCATGACAACTGTCTCCAGCAAAAGAGCTGCAATTCAATTCCTTTGTGTCATCATAACATAGAACTGAGATCGCGTCTCGCATTATAGAAATAGAGTACCCGAATCCTCCTCGAGAGGTCATAACATCACGTGGCCTTGCCACGATTCGTGATTCTATCCCAACGTTATTACTCATGAAGCACCTCAAGCCACTAAGCTTAAAATGGTTAGCCACACACATATCTAGGTCTTGAACCCAAGCAATCAACCTTACCCACGGTGAAACAATTAACGTATACTATTAAATCCTGAAAGGACACAACCGATGTGCCACTCGCCAAGCGATACTCAAAACGGTCTTTTCCTCATAAGCGAGGAAGTATTGTATACCATGTAGCTTATAACAAACTATATTTTCACAATATACTATTGCGGCGTGCAACCCGCTCCAATGACATACCCGTGGCGGCGTGCCACCCGATCCGGATACCATACCTGTGGCGGCGTGCCACCCAATCCACGCGTAAATCTCGCAAAAAGGAAATGCATAACGAGTCGAATTTTTCTCATTATAGCAAACATATATATATAGCCTCATGCTCGGCCACATGAAACGCATCTGACAATGTTTCTCAATACTGGAACTGAATCAATGGTAGATACCTCTACACTGACATCCGCCACTAAGGCCCAACCAACAAAGCAATACCCACCAGCCGTCTGCTGGTCCTGAGGTACAACTACCCCGCTGGAGCATACTCTGATGCACTTTGCTACGCAATTTGTGCCATACCATCATAGTCCATATCACATCAGTCTAGACAACCTGACTTATGTCAACCAGTCTGAAACAAGGTATCATAACCCAAATTCATCATATCAAGCTAAGAGAGAGCCACTAGGGCTTCCGATTCCCAATAATCACAAAACGGTGCCGATACACGCGATATACAACCACTGCATAGGCGGATTACGAGAACTCCTAGCCTCCAACACATATGTAACACATGAATCGCTATACCTGGTTCCACACTCCACCGTACGAATACATAATGCACATCAAGCGTCCATTTATACCACGACATCCATTCAGAAATTTCACTATGCCATCAACGACTCAATTATTATAGTCGATCCAACAAGAGAATACCATCATACCACTGGATATTATCAGTTTACGTTACCTTGTCCTTTTTGGATCATATTCCCTGCCAAGTTAATAGAATAGCAGTACCATTTTCTTAAATTATCAGAAAGCTGTCCGCGCTGCTCAATAATTTTATCGACTTCCCATATATTATGAACTGATCTCAAAACCTAGAATATACCATTATCAACATTCCATAACACATCGTGTATACCATATCACACTAAGACAACATGGAAATTCATATCCCTTTCCTCCGCCTCAACATCGGCGCACTCCACTAGTCAAGGACTTTCGTGATCCCATATGGAAGACAAACTCATTACACATTCCACGCTTCGCATACCAACAGGAATATACTCATTTTCAAACCATGATAAACACATCACAAACTGTTTCTTCCCATTCGTTGCATAAGTTTAACTGCCAGGACTGAGTCCTTATACCCATATCAAGTTGCTCCATTTACTCAATTCTTTTTTTTTGAACCATCTTTAACTTAGTATTAGCCTTTACTGTAGTACTACCATAACTCAACTCATGTTACCACACGAGACTCGTACATAAGACCACACGGTCTAAAACCCATAGGCCACTCTCAATGTTTCCCAGAAGTACCACATTCTATAATACATTATTTTGATGAACTTCCCGCGATTTTTTTAAAATTGTTATCATTACTTCCCAATACGGATACCTAGAATCCCATCATTCACATGATATGACACAAGCCTTGATCTTCTCTAACGAAACCGCCATCTTTAGCCACATACACAAACCTTAAGGCACATGACTGTTACAAGCCAAATCTTGAACACTGCAAAACCATTCTCGGGCATCATTCACCCTTATTCAGCTGTAATTCAACTGTCCTATTGAGTAGAACCACTCGTTTTTTGTTAGAACTCTGACATCGCAGAACATGATTACTTACAAATACAATTAGCTATCTTTCTTTTCTATACACCGAACATTCTTTACCAACATAAGTTCACAACATCCTAGTATTTCTTCATATCTATGAAGCACCATAACCTTTATCAAAATTTCCCACATACCTAGAGACAGAGCCAACACAGCACACGACAGTGCAATCAGTTAATCAATAACAACCTCCCCAACTTAGCTCGGAGCCATTCATCAAAGCACTTTCAACCACTCATATCATTATTACTCAAGTGATGCCGAAATGTTAATATGAGATTAAACTCAAGTCATTTACAAGCCCTGGACAGACGACCCCAAATCCGGTCGTGATGGCGCCCAGCACATTGCTAAGCCAGCCTGACCAATCCATATCAACCACGGAGCTAGAAGCTCTCTTTAACCCATTTAAGCAAATTAATTCACGAAATAACAACGATACATGTAACGAAAACGGGGAACCAAGTCCCATAATACATCAACTCCCATAGACCAAGGGTCAAGAGTCATGAGCCTCTACTGAACATGAGTGTATAAAGGTTTACAAAATACCAAGTGCGGAAAGAAATGTCAATACAAAATCAAAAGACAATAGGAAGGAATATCGGGTCCTGCGGACTCTGCAGCTACCTCGAATATCCACAAACGTCGCCTCGCACAGCTACTGGATCACTGCTGAGAGGTACCTGGATCTGCACACAAGGTGCAGGGAGTAAAATGAGTACTGCCAGACTCATTGGTAATAAACAAGGGTAAGACAGCACAGATACGAAATCCGCAATAAAGCACTATGTAAAGCTATAATCAGCTACCCTGTCATAGAATCAATCTTCACTGTACCTGTGCCAACAAATACCAATAAAATAGCATAACAGCTAGCAGATGTAGCTAAATGCAATGCAATGCATGATATGACCGCTACGGCGCGTAGCCCGACTCCAATTTTGGGTACCCGTGCTCACCGTGGGGGTTCAGACTCCGGAGGGGCTCCTACAGCCCAAGCACATCTCATAGAGATATTCCTGCGGCGTGCAGTCCGATCCAACATATATCTCGCTGCGGCGCGCAGCCCGATCCACTACTAGTCAGCTAATATGCAGATACAGCCTCGCAAGCTCAAAAATAGTTTTTGAAAACTCTTTTATCATTTTTCAGTTGGAAAACAGTAATATCAAGTTCCAGAGATTGGAATTAGCATAATAACAAAAATAGCTGCGGACTAGTAGTAAACTAGCATGTCTATATGATAAGACAATGATAACGATCCTCGCGGGATCCAATAACTGGCTCACGGCCCACATGTATACTCAACCGCCCAAGAAGGGGTTCCTCGGCTCAAGAGTGGCCATTATCACAATATATATATATACAACCATCCGAGAAGGAGGTTCGACGGCTCGAGAATAGCCAATAATACAATATCAACAGGTTGGACTAATATGTAGTCTCCAGTTCATGATCGACCCCGCACTCTCAAGAGTGTGCGTGTCTCGCCGCTATACAGCGCCACAAAGTGGTATACCGGGGTTTCGAACCCGCTGGTCATCACCCACATCTATTACTCACCTCAATAAAGCACGACGACTATTCCGCAATGCCCTTGCCACGAGAATCAAGCTCCGCACGCGTAGAATCTGATCAAATACAGTAGAAACACAAAAAATTAGGCCAATGGGACGACACCCAATCAATATAACTCAATTTACATCAAAATTCCCAAAGTTGTCAAAACCCGACTTTCGGTACGCTTATCGAAAAATCACGAAAGTCACATATTCGGAACCCTCATCTCAATACGAGTCTAAGCATATCAATTTTACCAAATTCGGACTCCATTTGCCCATTCAAAACCTTGATTTTCTAAAGTTCAAGCCTAGGGCTAAATCCTCCATAAATTACCCCAAATTCCTCCATTTTCATGATATAATTGCATAATATTACCAATACTAATCATAGTTTAAGTCCATAGTTGATTACCCGATGATTTCCCTTGATTTTTCTTCAAAATCGCCCAAATCGCCTCTAAAGCCGAGACCCAAAATGTGTGAAATGTTCTGAAATTTTTTCTAACTTCTGCTACACTTACTTACAGCGATTTTCGCTTCTGCGGAACATTTTCCGCTTCTGCGTGTCCGTATCCGCGACCAAAGGGTCGCTTCAGCGGTTCCAGGCCTAGCCGGCCATTTCCGCTTCTCCGAGCAAAGGGCCGCTTAAGAGCACCCGCTTCTGCGAAGAAGCTTCCGCTTCTGCGGAAACATCCGCCTCTGCGCATCATTGACCGCTTCTGCGGTCTCGCCCAAACGGTAAAATGTCCGCTTCTGCGGACCATGCCCAATTTCTCCCCGTCCGCTTCTGCGATCACCGGCTCGCACCAGCGACCCCGCTTCAGCGGAATGGCTTCCGCTTCTGCGTAACCAGCCGCTCCTGCGCATCTCGTCCGCTTCTGCGGACTCGCTCCTGCGTCCAAAATTCCGCATGAGCGGAAACAACAGAAGCAGGATCCCAACCTGCAATTTTTCCACAATTTTCTCCCGTTTAACCATCCGAAAACACCCCGAGGCCCCCGGGACCTCATCCAAGCATACCAACACATCTTAATACCTTATTCGAACTTGCTCCAATCCTCAAAACACGTCTAACAACATTAAAACCCATAATTCGCATCGAATTCAAGCCTAAATTCCTTAAAACATTCCAAATTACACATTCAATCAAAAACCCGACCAAACGACGTCCGAATGACCCGAAATTTTGCAGGCACATCCAAAATCACCTAACGGAGCTACTGCAACTGTCGGAATTCCATTCCAAATCCCGGATCAAAATCTCACCTACCGTTCGGATTTCGCCAAAATTTAACCTTAGCCAATTCAAGCCTATTTCTACACCGGCCTCCAAATTCAATTCCGATCGCTCCCCTAATTCATAAATGACCTCCCGGAAACTAACCGAATCATCAGAATTCGATTCCGAGCCCTCTAACCAAATAGTCAACTCCAGGTTGACTTTCCTTATTCAAGTTTCCTTAACAAAGGCTATATGCCTCATTTTCAATCCAATTCACTCCTAACTCACCCGATAGACTCTAACACTTATATAAAAGCATGAAACATGAAATTACAACATAACGGGGTGGTAATTCCCGTGACGACGGGCCGGGTCATCACATTCTCCCCCTCTTAAGCATACGCTCGTCCTCGAGCGGTCAAGAAACATACCTGAAGTCTCAAACAAATGAGGATATCTGCTCCGCATCTCCCGCTCGACCTCCCAAGTGGCCTCCTCCACGGGTCGACCTCTCCACTGAACCTTAACTGATGCAATCTCCTTAGACCTCAATTTTCTCACCTGACGTCCCAAAATAGCAATAGGCTCCACATCATAGGATAGATCACCATCAAGCTGAATGGTGCTGAAATCTAATACATGAGACGGATCTCCAATGTACTTCCGGAGCATAGACACATGGAATACTGGATGAACGCTGGATAAGCTGGGCGGCAAGGCTAACTCATATGCCACCTCTCCAACTCTCCTAAGTATTCTCAAAAGGACCAATGTACCTGGGATTCAACTTTCCTTTCTTCCCAAACCTCATGACACCCTTCATAGGTAAAATCTTCAACAATACTCTGTCACCCACCATGAACGACAACTCCCGAACTCTACGGTCCGCATAACTCTTCTGACGAGACTGTGCTGTACGAAGCCTCTCCTGGATCAACTTTGCTCTATCTAGAGCATCCTGGACTAACTCGTCCCTATCAATCTAACCTCACCAGGCTCAAACCATCCCACGGGGGATCTACACCGCCTGCCATACAATGCCTCATACGGGGCCATCTGAATACTCGACTGATAACCGTTGTTGTAGGCAAACTCAGCAAGTGGTAGGAACTCATCCCACGAACCACCAAAATCAATCACACAAGCTCGCAACATATCCTCCAAGATCTGAATAGTGCGCTCAGACTGCCCATCTGTCTGGGGGTGAAATGCAGTACTCAACTCAACCCGTGTACCCATCTCTCGCTGAAATGCTCTCCAAAACTGAGAAGTGAACTGAGTACCCCTGTCGGATATGATAGACACTGGAACTCCATGCAACCGAACAATCTCTCGAATAAAGATCGTTGCCAACCGCTCCGATGAGTAGGTAGTACTAATTGGAATGAAGTGAGCTGACTTGGTCAGTCTATCCACAATCACCCATACAGAATCAAACTTCCTCGCCGTCCGAGGGAGTCCAGTAACAAAGTCCATAGTGATCCTCTCCCATTTCCACTCAGAAATAACAATGCGCTGAAATACGCCACCGGGCCTCTGATGCTCGTACTTAACCTGCTGACAGTTGAGGCACCGTGCTACATGTCCGACAATGTCCATTTTCATCTTTCTCCACCAATAGTGCTGTTTCAAATCTTGATACATCTTCGCGGCTCCTGGATGGATAGAATACCGCGAGCTACGGGCCTCCTCCAGAATCAACTCACGAAGGCCATCAACATTGGGCACGCATATCCGGCCCTGCATCCTCAATACGCCGTCACTATCAATGGTGACATCTCTAGCATCATCATGCTGAACTCTGTCCCTCAGGACAGCCAAATGCGGATCATCATACTGGTGCTCACGAACACGATCATATAGAGATGACCGAGATACAACACAAGCCAATACCCTGCTGGGCTCCGAAATATCTAACCTCACTAGCCGATTGGCTAGCACCCGAACATCATAAGCAAATGGCCTCTCCTCAGCTGGAATATATGCCAAGCTCCCCATACTGACCGCCTTCCGACACAAAGCATCGGCCACCACATTGGCCTTCCCCGGATGATATAATATAGTGATGTCATAATCCTTAAGCAACTCTAACCATCTCCGCTGTCTCAAATTAAGGTCTTTCTGTTTGAACAAGTGCTGGAGACTACGATGGTCGGTATACACCTCACATAACACACCGTACAAATAGTGCCTCCAAATCTTCAATGTATGAACAATGGCGGCTAGCTCCAAGTCATGAACAGGATAGTTCTTCTCATGCGGCTTCAACTGCCGAGAAGCATAAGCAATTACCTTTCCTTCCTGCATCAACACACAACCTATCCCCACTCTCGAGGCATCACAATAAACGGTATATGAACCTGAAGCTGATGGCAATACTAACACTGGAGCTGTGGTCAAAGCTGTCTTGAGCTTCTGAAAGCTCTCCTCGCACTCATCCGACCACACGAATGGTGCACCCTTCTGGGTCAATTTAGTCAATGAAGAAGCAATGGATGAAAATCCCTGAACAAACCGGCGATAATACCCCGCCAAGCCAAGAAAACTCCTGATCTCTGTAGCCGAGGACGGTCTAGGCCAACTCTGCACCGCCTCTATCTTTTTCTGATCAACCTGAATACCATCACGAGACACCACATGTCCCATAAATGCTACGGACTCGAGCCAAAACTCGCACTTGGAGAATTTAGCATATAGCTTCTCCTCCCTCAATCTCTGCAACACAATACTCAAATGCTGAGCATGCTCCTCCTGACTACGGGAGTAGACTAGAATGTCATCAATGAACACAATCACAAATGAATCCAAATAAGGCCCGAACACACTGTTCATCAGATGCATAAATGCTGCTGGGGCGTTGGTCAGCCCAAACGACATCACAAGAAACTCATAATGACCATATCGGGTCCTGAATGCAGTCTTCATAATATCTGAGTCTCTGATCTTCAACTGATGATAGCTCGAACGAAGATCGATCTTAGAAAACACCCTCGCACCCTGTAACTGATCAAACAAATCATCTATGCGCGGTAGAGGGTACTTGTTCTTCACTGTCACTTTGTTCAATTGCCTATAATCAATACACATCCGCATGCAACCATCTTTCGTTTTAACAAATAATACCGGCACACCCCACGGAGACACACTAGGACGGATGAAACCCTTATCCAGAAGCTCCTGAAGTTGCTCTTTCAGTTCTTTCAACTCAGCTGGTGCCATCCGATAAGGAGGAATGGATATGGGCCGAGTGCCCGGCACCAAGTCAATGCCAAAATCAATATCCCTGTCCGGCGGCATGCCCGGCAGGTCTGAGGGGAATACATCTGGGAAGTCCCTCACAACAGGTACAGAATCAATGCTATGAGACTCAGCTCCCACATCTCTCACAAAAGCTAAGTACGATAAACACCCTTTTTCAACCATCTTCTGAGCTTTTAGGAACGAAATAACACGGCTAGGGACGAAATCGGTCGAACCCCGCCACTCAATCCGAGAAATACCAGGAATGGCCAACGTAACTGTCTTAGCATGACAGTCCAATATAGCATGATACGGAGACAACCAATCCATACCCAATATAACATCAAAGTCCACCATTCCCAACAATAACAAATCTGCCTGGGTCTCCAGACCCCCAATAGATATAACATAGGATCTATAGACATGATCCACAACGATCGTATCACCCACTGGGGTGGATACATGAACAGGTAAATCAAGACTACCACGAGTCGCACCCAAATGACGTGCAAAATAAGAGGACACGTATGAATATGTGGACCCCGGATCAAATAGACAGAGGCATCTCTGTGACAGACAAAAATGATACCTGTAATCACTGCATCGGAGGCAACTGCATCACGCCTGTCAGGAAGTGCATAGAATCACGCCTGGCCTCCACCAGATCTCTCCTCGCCCCTGGGGCGACCACGAGAAGACTGACCTCCACCTCTACTAGACTGAGATGGTGCTGAAGAGGAGGGCTGATCCCTCTGCTGAGTCCCGCCCCTACGTAGTCGAGGGCAATGTCTCCTCATGTGGCCAAACTCACCACACTCATAACATGCACCTGGTGTTGGAGAAGTAGGTGCTGCACTCTGGGCTGGGAGGGCAATAAGTGATGACTGACCCTGCTGAAACCCTGTCGACCACGACCATAAGAACCTCCGCTCTGCTCTGGGCGGCCTGAATGAGAAGGTCTAGATGAGCGACCTCTGCTCTGCTGGGAATGCGCTCTAGATGGAGCACCACTGAAACTGCCATAACCACGAGGCCTCTTGGCCTCCCGCTCCTCTCTCTCTCGGCGACGATCCGCCTCAATGGAGCGTGCCATATCAACAACCTGCTCAAACGATGATGACAGAACTCGCTCGCTGGTCATAAGAATACGGATAGAGTAGTTGAGGCCATCAATGAACCTCCTGATCCTCTCCCTATCAGTGGGGATCATCCATGTGGCATGCCTAGCCAACCGAGTGAATCTAAGCTCATACTGAGTCACAGACATGTCGCCCTGAATCAACCACTCGAACTGGCGACGTAGCTCCTCGCGACGAGACTGAGGTACATATTTCTCTAGAAAGAGAGTAGAGAACTGCTGCCATGTGAGAGGTGCTGCTCTTGCAGGCCTACGCCTCTCAAACTCCTCCCACCAATCAAACGCGGGACCAGTGAACTGAAATGTAGTAAATGAAACTCCGCTGGACTCAAGAATACCAGCCGTACGCAGCATCTTCTGACACTTATCCAAGAAACCCCGGGCATCCTCGCCCTCAACGCCACTGAAATGGGGTGGCTGAAGTCTACCAAATCTCTCAAGACGACGCCGCTCGTCATCGGGCATAACCTGAACCATATGCTCTGGAGCCGGAGCTGGTGCAGCCGGAGGAATAACCGGTGCAACCACCCGAGCGGGGACAGCCTCGGCGTCCGAAGTCCCCGAACAACCGGGCCAGGTGTGCGAGGCAGGGGTCTGCTGACCACCCCCCGACCGAGATGTCGCTGCAGCAGCCGTAGCCGAAACTACTCGAGCCAAACCGGAACACACCGATAATATCCGAGCAAGAGTCTCCCGAAGAACCGTGAATAGCAATAGATATAGTCCGGCCCCGAATGGGACCGCCGGAGCATCAACCACCGGGGGCTGCTCCTGAACCGGTACAACGGGCGGGTCGGCTGGCACCGCTCGCCCGCCCTACCTCTACCTCTAGCACGACCGCGTCCACGGCCTCTAACAGTGGCAACGGAGGTCGTCCACCTCGTCCCGATGCTCGCGTTCTCGCCATCCGCGAGAGAATAGAATATAGAAGTTCAGTTCTCGGAACAACAAGATCGCACGACATAGTTCAAGAAAAGTGAAGTTTTCCTAAAGGTTCGCAGCCTCCCGAGGATAAGTACAGGGCGTCCCCGTACCGATCCACAAGACTCTACTAACCGGCTCAAGACTCACGAGGCCTAGTAAACCTAGGCTCTGATACCAACTTGTCACGACCCCAAATCCGGTCGTGATGGCGCCCAACACATTGCTAAGCCAGCCCGACCAATCCATATCAACCACGGAGCTAGAAGCTCTCTTTAACCCATTTAAGCAAATTAATTCACGAAATAACAACGATACATGTAACGAAAACGGGGAACCAAGTCCCATAATACATCAACTCCCATAGACCAAGGGTCAAGAGTCATGAGCCTCTACTGAACATGAGTGTATAAAGGTTTACAAAATACCAAGTGCGGAAAGAAATGTCAATACAAAATCAAAAGACAGTAGGAAGGAATATCGGGTCCTGCGGACTCTGCAGCTACCTCGAATATCCACAAACATCGCCTCGCACAGCTACTGGATCACTGCTGAGAGGTACCTGGATCTGCACACAAGGTGCAGGGAGTAAAATGAGTACTGCCAGACTCAGTGGTAATAAACAAGGGTAAGACAACGCAGATAAGAAATCCGCAATAAAGCACTATGTAAAGCTATAATCAGCTACCCTGTCATAGAATCAATCTTCACTGTACCTGTTCCAACAAATACCAATAAATAGCATAACAGCTAGCAGATGTAGCTAAATGCAATGCAATGCATGATATGACCGCTACGGCGCGTAGCTCGACTCCAATTTTGGGTACCCGTGCTCACTGTGGGGGTTCAGACTCCGGAGGGGCTCCTACAGCCCAAGCACATCTCATAGAGATATTCCTGCGGCGTGCAGTCCGATCCAACATATATCTCGCTGCGGCGCGCAGCCCGATCCACTACTAGTCAGCTAATATGCAGATACAGCCTCGCATGCTCAAAAATAGTTTTTGAAAACTCTTTTATCATTTTTCAGTTGGAAAACAGTAATATCAAGTTCCAGAGATTGGAATTAGCATAATAACAGAAATAGCTGCGGACTAGTAGTAAACTAGCATGTCTATATGATAAGACAATAACGATCCTCGCGGGATCCAATAACTGGCTCACGGCCCACATGTATACTCAACCGCCCAAGAAGGGGGTTCCTCGGCTCAAGAGTGGCCATTATCACAATATATATATATATCCAACCATCCGAGAAGGAGGTTCGACGGCTCTAGAATAGCCAATAATACAGTATCAACAGGTCGGACTAATATATAGTCTCCAGTTCATGATCGACCCCGCACTCTCAAGAGTGTGCGTGTCTCGCCACTATACAGCGTCACAAAGTGGTATACCGGGGTTTCGAACCCGCTGGTCATCACCCACATCTATTACTCACCTCAATACAGCGCGACGACTATTCCGCAATGCCCTTGCCACGAGAATCAAGCTCCGCACGCGTAGAATCTGATCAAATACAGTAGAAACACAACAAATTAGGCCAATGGGACGACACCCAATCAATATAACTCAATTTACATCAAAATTCCCAAAGTTGTCAAAACCCGACTTTCGGTACGCTTATCGAAAAATCACGAAAGTCACATATTCGGAACCCTCATCTCAATACGAGTCTAAGCATATCACTTTTACCAAATTCGGACTCCATTTGCCCATTCAAAACCTTGATTTTCTAAAGTTCAAGCCTAGGGCTAAATCCTCCATAAATTACCCCAAATTCCTCCATTTTCATGATATAATTGCATAATATTACCAATACTAATCATAGATTAAGTCCATAGTTGATTACCTGATGATTTCCCTTGAATTTTTCTTCAAAATCGCCCAAATCGCCTCTAAAGCCGAGACCCAAAATGTGTGAAATGTTCTGAAATTTTTTCTAACTTCTGCTACACTTACTTACAGCGATTTTCGCTTCTGCGGAACATTTTCCGCTTCTGCGCGTCCGTATCCGCGACCAAAGGGTCGCTTCAGCGGTTCCAGGCCTGGCCGGCCATTTCCGCTTCTGCGAACAAGAGGGCCGCTTAAGCGGATCCGCTTCTGCGAAGAAGCTTCCGCTTCTGCGGACACATCCGCCTCTGCGCATAATTGACCGCTTCTGCGGTCTCGCCCAAACGGTAAAATGTCCGCTTCTGCGGACCATGCCCAATTTCTCCCCGTCCGCTTCTGCGATCACTGGCTCGCACCAGCGACCCCGCTTCAGCGGAATGGCTTCCGCTTCTGCGTAACCAGCCGCTCCTGCACATCTCACCTACCGTTCGGATTTCGCCAAAATTTAACCTTAGCCAATTCAAGCCTATTTCTACACCGGGCCTCCAAATTCAATTCCGATCGCTCCCTTAAGTCACAAATCACCTCCCGGAACTAACCGAATCATCAGAATTCGATTCCGAGCCCTCTAACCAAATAGTCAACTCCAGGTTGACTTTCCTTATTCAAGTTTCCTTAACAAAGGCTATATGCCTCATTTTCAATCCAATTCACTCCTAACTCACCCGATAGACTCTAACACTTATATAAAAGCATGAAACATGAAATTACAACATAACGGGGTGGTAATTCCCGTGACGACGGGCCGGGTCATCACACCTGGACAGAGACTCGAATCATCAGAGACCTTAGCTCTTCTGCAATTCTTGCAGATATACATGCACCACCAATAAGCCCACTCTCTATAGGTGACAGAAATCTTTCTAAGTCCCAAATTTTCCAAAAATTTCGGCAGAGTTTCCTTTGTAAATTGGCCTATCCACCTGCCAGAGAATCACCGAACCATTCTAACAATACATCCACAACTCAACAAGATATCACAATGTATTTCAACAACATTAAATCTCAATACTATACGAATCATATTATCATAATTTATACTTGAACTTGCGCTGTACCTGCCCGAATCATAACACATATCAAAAATCACTTTAGTCTTCCTGAGTTTAAACTCGTTCCACTACACATAAGGCACTTTACCTTCCAATTACGAGATATGATAATTATTTCTTACGCCCATAGCTAGGGCTACATATCAAATGACAATAAGAACTGAATACCTTACAGCTCTCCCATTATCAAACTGCCATTTGCACAATAAGGATCAGCACCGATCGTATGAACTTCATAATACCGACTCGCAAAATTAATACCTCGGTGCTCAAGCCATAGACAAGGATCCGACCTCAAGTCCTCCCGACTGGCCCAACATGAACTCATGGAGATTATATCTCGCCCCTCGATCGGGGAATTGCAAGCCATAAGTCAATTATATTACTGAGCGCTCGATACGTACACAAACGTGCGGAAGGAATTTCAAAATTATATCTCAAGCTGAATCAAGCGCGCACGATAAGAATTCCAAGAAATGTGAAGTGTTTCCTAAAGGTTCGCATCCTCCCAAGGATAAGTACAGGCGTCCCCGTACCGATCCACAAGACTCTACTAACCGGCTCAAGACTCACGAGGCCTAGTAAACCTAGGCTCTGATACCAACTTGTCACGACCCCAAATCCGATCGAGATGGTGCCCAGCACACTGCCAGCCTGACCAATTACCAACAATCACGGAGCCATAAGCTCACTTTATCCAATTTAAGCATACGGAAATAATTCAACAGTGATAGATACATATTAAAAACAGGGAACCAAGTCCCAACACGTGCCAACTCCCATAGACCGAAGGGTCAAGAGTCATGAGCCTCTACAGAGTATACAAAGTGTAAATAGTGAATATAACTGTGCACAAGTGTGGGATGATCAGAACAAAATACAGACAAACTGGAGAATCAGGTCCTGCGAACGCTGGCAGCTACCTCGACTGTCCAAAAGCACTCCTGAGCCGCAATGGAATCAGCTCTGCTGTAATGTACCTGGATCTGCACACAAGGTGCAGGGAGTCGGGTGTGAGTACTTCCAACTCAGCGGTAATAAAAGTAAATAATGCTGAAGGGAAGAAAACCACGCAAGGCACTATCTCTTGCTACACAATACAGAACTATCATAAAACTTCAAAACACTATCATTTTATTCCTTTCAAGCATATGTGAGTAGATTATTTAGAAATCTAAATTTTTAGCTACTTTCTTTCATTATAACATACCAATACCTGGAGAATCTCAAGCAGTGCAAGTCAGCACTCAAATCAGCCTCTCGGGCTCAGCACTCCTTAACAATTTATACCAGGAGATCCGGTCAATAAAGCAACAAATGCACATGTGCCAGGAAAGTATGAGTGCTAAAATGTTATGCCACGTAGTACACGTAAACCAATGTATGTATGCCATGCAACGCATATGACCGCAACGGCGTGTAGCCCGATCCTTTTGGGTACCCGTGCTCGCTGGGGGTGTCCAGACTCCGGAGGGGCTCCTACAGACCCAAGCACAATATCAACATCACACCCGCCGCGCGCGCAGCCCGATCCATATACCACCGCGGCGTGCAGTCCGATCCATGCATGTGTATGCATATGCTCACATGAATGTCATGCCCTAACATATGGCCCTCGGCCCCAATCAGTCTAACAAATAATCAAGAAAGCCCTACGGCAACAATATCATATTAGCTCACAACAAAAAATATTATTAAGACCTTGTTCAAGTTTTTCATAACCTTATAAAAATGCTGAATAGCAATAATTCCATTTTAAACCTTAAATTTAGAATAAAATATGCTTAGTGTTATCAAAACAGTGATACCAATCCTTGAAGGATTCAAATAATTGGCACGAAGCCCAAACGTGATAATTAGTCCAATTCATTTTAACAATTAGGTGTTATTATTTATTACGCGGGACTGACCAAGTCACGATCCCCAATGGTGCTCTACCCCACGCCCGTTATTCGGCATGCAAGTCACCTCAACACAGCACTAAGATGTGCAAGTCCGGGGTTTACTAACCCTCAGGACATCATTTACAAGAATTACCCACCTCGAACCGACGAAAGCTCATGCTCGCGATGCCTTAGCTTCTCGAACCGGCATCCACGCATGTCAAAACTAGCACAACTCAGCACAAATATATCAAAATAGGCTAATGGAACATAACCCAATCGAAAGAACTCGAAAAATATCAAAAATCACGAAATTTGCAAAACCTGAGCCCCGGCCCACATCTCAAAAAATTTCGAAACTCATATTTCCAGAACCCTCGTCTCGCCACGAGTCCATACATATAAAATTTACCAAAATCGGAGTTCGATTGGCCTTTCAAAACCCAAATATTTGTTTTCAATATCTAGGCCACAATCCTTCACAATTTCTACCCAAATGCATGAAGATTGATGTTAATTCTACCATAAAATGATATTTTTGAATCAAGAAACTTACCTCCGATGAATACCCGATGATTTCCCAGCGTTTTCCCGTGATTTCTCCTCTCTAGGGCTCAAAAATGGGGGTTTATAAAATGAAACCCGTATGTGAAATGTTTCTGGTTTTAATTCACTGCCTGGGACTTTTCTTCTTCGCGTTCGCGTTCCTTGCCACGCGTTCGCGATGCCCAGCTCCGCATTGACCTTCGGGAACGCGACCTCCCCAACGCGTTCGCGATGCACTAGCTCCCAGCCGTCTGATTTTCCTTCTACGCGTTCGCGATAACCCTCACGCGAACGCGATGAACACCCTGACAAACCTACGCGAACGCGACATCCTGAACGCGATCGCGAAGCTCAAGAATCTTGGCCTACGCGAACGCGACACCCCTGCTCGCGAATGCGATGCTTTGATATGCCTGGCCTTCGCGAACGCGGCCCATGCCATGCGAACGTGAAGGCTTAATGCCTGGGCAGTAACCTGCAATTTACAGTAGGCCTTTTCCAAGTTCAAAATGCCCGATTGATGATCCGAAATCCTCCCGAGGTCCCCGGGACCCCAACGAAAACCACCAACAAACTCCAAAACACGATACGAACTTGTTCCAATCATAAAAACACCATCCTAACATCAAAATTACCAATTACACACGGATTCAAGCATAAGTTTCTTCAAAACTTTCAAAACTAACATTCAATCCAAAACCCGATCAAACGACGTCCGAATGTCCTGAAATTTTGCGGACATATCCAAAATCCCATAATGAAGCTACAGGAATTGTCGGAATTCCATTCCGATCCCCGGATCAAAATCTCATCTCCCATCCGGTTTTTGCCAAAATTCAACCTTAGCCAATTCAAGCCTATTTCTACATCGGGCCTCCAAATTCAATTCTGATTGCTCTCCTAAGTCATAAATGATCCCCCGAAACTAGTCGAATCATCATAATCCGATTCCGAGCACTCTAACTCGATAGTCAACTCTAGGTTGACTTTCCATATTCAAACTTCCTTCAAACATGCTATTTGCTTCATTTTTCAATTCAATTCACTCCTAACTCACCCGATAGGCTCTAACACTGATATAAAAGCATAAAACATGTAATTGCAACATGACGGGGTGGTAAATTCCAGTAACGACAGGCCGGGTCGTTACATATCATCTGCTAGATAAATTTCTATTGGTGTATCTATCCCTTCTCTAAAACATGCTTTTATTAATATTTCTGTTCCTCCTAGATGTACATATTTAATTGGGTTTTTTGCCTTTATATCCTGTATATTTTGTTCATGTTCGTATTTCTAACTCCTTTCTTTGTAGATGAACTTCCTGCAGCTGTATCAAAACACATGTTATGGGTTTTAAGGTGTTTCCCGACGTCACCTTGTAGCTCTGGAATTTTATAGTCTTCCGATTGACTTATATCCGCATCTTTAGAGTCATGCTGCTGACTTAGATTTTTGGCATCTTCTAGCTTTTGTATTCTTGTTCCCATATTATCCATTTGAGAGGATAATTTCTCAAGGATTGAGATTATATCTTTTGTTGTATCTATTTCTTCAGTTTGTGTAGCTTTGTCTTGATAGGTAGTCTGCAATCATATTTTTGTTAGTACTAATTACTTCAATTGTAAATGTATAATTCAGTATATGCAATACAAGCCTTCGTATTTCCTTTGTTGTAACTGAATCTTGTATCTTCCTGGTTAGCCACCATTTTACTTGTGTATTATCTGTTCTTATAATAAACTTATTATATACAATATATGGTTCAAATGCCAATAAATATTTACATACTGCATATAATTCTTTTCTATTGATTTCCCATTTTATCTCCGGGTTTGTGAATGTTTCTGAATAATACCTACAGTGATGTTCTATTTTTTCTTTATCATACCTGTATTTTAATACTCCTCCATAGCTTTTTTCACTTGCATCTGATTCTACTATATATGTAAATTTTTTATCTTCATCTGGGAAGTATAGTTTTGGTAGATTTTTACATATTTGTTTAACTTTTCTTACTTGTTTTTTATCTTCTTCACTAAAGTGATACTCTATATCCTTTTTTAAATTTTTCTGCAATGGTTTTAAAGTCTCTGCTAATTTTGGTATATATTCTCTTACTTGGTTTACTAATCCTAAAAATGTTTATTGTTTCTTTTTTGTATCTAATTGTTCATTTGAATTTATTATCTTTTGCACTATATGAGTTTGCATTTTAATTCCACTTTTATCTATTTCTATTCCTAGAAATTCTATTTGATTTTTCATTATTTATGCCTTTTTTCTACTTAAGCTTATTCCCGATATTTCTATAATATGCATAAATTTTTCTAATAATTTTATATGCTCATCTTGTGTTTTTGAATATAGTAATATATCATCAATGTATATTATGCAATTTTCTAGTTGTTTGAAATAGTTATCCATAAAATGTTGATACCTACCTGGTGCATTTTTATATCCAAAAGGTAATACGTTCCATTCATAAAATCCTTGGGGTACAGTAAATGCTATTAATTTTTTGGATTCTTCTTCTAACTTTAAGTGGTAAAATCCCGATTTACAATCAAATTTACTAAAATAGTTATATCCTTGGATTTGTCTTATTTTTAGTATTTTGTTTGGTATTGGGTAGTTATATGTTTTGGTTTTTGCATTTAGGTTTCTATAATCTATGACCATTCTACTTTTTCCTCTTTTTTGTTCACTATGTTTATTTACTATAAATGCTGGACTTGTATGTTTATTATTACTTTCTTGTATATAACCTTGTTCTAGTAATTCGTCAATATGTATTTTAAATTCATTTAAATCTTTGAAATTGTATTTTAAGGGTTTTTGTGTTATTATACTATTTTCATCAATTAGCTCTATTTTTACCTTTGTTTTATGTTTTTTCCAACCTTGTAAGGGGTTTTCACTATACAATGGTTCTAGTTTTTCTTGAATTATTTTAACTGTATTTATTGAAAAAATAATTAATTCGATTTTATTAGTATCTTCTTTTTCATTTTCTAATTTTTGTGTTATTTTCTCACTTCCTTTTATCCAATCAGTTATTTTTCTGTCACGACCCCAAATCCGGTCGTGATGGCGCCCAGCACATTGCTAGGCCAGCCTGACCAATCAATAACAACGACGGAGCTAGAAGCTCGCTTTATCCCATTTAAGCATATCAAAATACGAAACAACAGTGATACATATATCGAAAACGGGGAACCAAGTCCCAAAATATACCAACTCCCATAGACCGCAGGGTCAAGAGTCATGAGCCTCTACTGAACATAAGTGCTTAATGGTTTACAAGATACCAAGTACGGAAAGAAACATCAATGCAGAATCAAAAGACAGTAAGAAGGAATATCGGGTCCTGCGGACTCTGCAGCTACCTCGAATATCCTACAGATATCGCCTCGAACAGCTACCGGATCACTGTTGCGGGGTACCTGGATCTGCACACAAGGTGCAGGGAGTAAAATGAGTACTGCCAGACTCAGTGGTAATAAATAGGGGTAAGACAACGCAGATAAGAAATCCGCAATAAAGCACTATGTAAAGTTGTAATCAAATACCCTATCATGGAATCAATATCGACTGTACATGTACCAACAAGTACCAGCAAAACAGTATAACATCGATCAGATGTAGCTAAATGCAATGCAATGCATGATATGACCGCTACGGCGTGTAGCCCGATCCAATTTGGGTACCTGTGCTCACAGTGGGGGTTCAGACTCCGGAGGGGCTCCTACAACCCAAGCACAATATTACTGCGGCGTGCAGTCCGATACAACATATATACCGCTGCGGCGCGTAGCCCGATCCTCTACCAGTCAGCTAATATGCAAATACAGCCTCGCAGGCTCAAAAGTAGTTTTAAGAACCTTTTTATCATTTTCAGTTGGAAAACAGTAATATCAAGTTCCAGAGATTGGAAATAGCATGATAACAGAAATAGCTACGGACTGGTAGTAACTAACATGTCAATATGAATAGACAATGATAACGATCCTCGCAGGATCCAATAACTGGCTCACGGCCCATATGTATACTCAACCGCCCAAAAAGGGGGGGTTCCTCGGCTCAAGAGTGGCCAATATCACAATATAGTATGCAACCATCCGAGAAGGAGGTTTGACGGCTCAAAAATAGCCTAATATCATAACACAGTATCAACATGTCGGACTAAGCCATAGTCCCAATCACAATCGACCCCGCACTCACAAGAGAGTATGTGTCTCGCCACTATACAGCATCACAAAGTGGTATACCGGGGTTTCGAACCCGCTGGTCATCGCCCACATCTATACTCACCTCAATACAGCGCGACGACTACTCCAAAATGCCCTTGCCATAAGAATCAAGCTCTGCACGCGTAGAATCTGATCAAATACAGTAGAAATACAACAAATTAGGCCAATATGGTGGCCGATGCTTTGAGCCGGAAGGCCGTCAGTATGGGGAGCTTGGCATATATTCCAGCTGAGGAGAGGTCATTTGCTTATGATATTCAGGTGCTAGCCAACCGGCTAGTGAGGTTAGATATTTCAGAGCCCAGCCGGGTATTGGCTTGTGTTGTATCTCGGTCATCTCTATATGATCGTATTCGTGAGCGCCAGTATGATGATCCACATTTGGCTGTCCTTAGGGACAAAGTTCACCATGATGGTGCTAGAGATGTCACCATTGATAGTGACGGCGTATTAAGGATGCAGGGCCAGATATGTGTGCCCAATGTTGATGGCCTTCGTGAGTTGATTCTAGAGGAGGCCCATAGCTCGCGGTATTCTATCCATCTAGGAGCCGCGGAGATGTATCAAGATTTGAAACAACACTATTGGTGGAGAAAAATGAAGATGGACATTGTCCGACATGTAACACGGTGCCTCAACTGTCAGCAGGTTAAGTACGAGCATCAGAGGCCCGGTGGTGTATTTCAGCGCATTGTTATTCCCGAGTGGAAATGGGAGAGAATCACTATAGACTTTGTTACTGGACTCCCTCGGACGGCGAGGAAGTTTGATTCTGTATGGGTGATTGTGGATAGGCTGACCAAGTCAGCTCACTTCATTCCAGTTAGTACTACCTACTCGTCGGAGCGGTTGGCAGTGATCTTTATTCGAGAGATTGTCCGGTTGCATGGGGTCCCAGTGTCTATCATATCCGACAGGGGTACTCAATTCACTTCTCAGTTTTGGAGAGCATTTCAGCGAGAGATGGGTACGCGGGTTGAGTTGAGCACAGCATTTCACCCCCAGACAGACGGGCAGTCTGAGCGCACTATCCAGATCCTGTAGGATATGTTGCGAGCATGTGTGATCGACTTTGGTGGTTCGTGGGATGAGTTCTTACCACTTGCTGAGTTTGCCTACAACAACAATTATCAGTCGAGTATTCAGATGGCCCCGTATGAGGCATTGTATGTCAGGCGGTGTAGATCCCCCGTGGGATGGTTTGAGCCTGGTGAGGATAGATTGATAGGGACTGAGTTAGTTCAGGATGCTCTGGATAGAGCAAAGTTGATCCAGGAGAGGCTTCGTACAACACAGTCTCGCCAGAAGAGTTATGCAGACCGTAGAGTTCGAGAGTTGTCTTTCATGGTTGGTGACAGAGTACTGTTGAAGGTTTCACCCATGAAGGGTGTCATGAGGTTCGGGAAGAAAGGGAAGTTGAGTCCCAGGTACATTGGTCCTTTTGAGATACTTAGGAGGGTTGGAGAGGTGGCATATGAGTTTGCCTTGCCACCCAGCTTATCCAGCATTCATCCAGTATTCCATGTGTCTATGCTCCGGAAGTACATCGGGGATCCGTCTCATGTATTAGACTTCAGTACCATTCAGCTTGATGATGATCTATCCTATGATGTGGAGCCTATTGCTATTTTGGGTCGTCAGGTGAGAAAATTGAGGTCTAAGGAGATTGCATCAGTTAAGGTTCAGTGGAGAGGTCGACCCGTGGAGGAGGCCACTTGGGAAATCGAGCGGGAGATACGGAGAAGATATCCTCACTTGTTTGAGACTTCTGGTATGTTTCTTGACCCGCTCGAGGATGAGCATTTGCTTAAGAGGGGGAGAATGTGACGACCCAGCCCGTCGTCACGGGAATTACCACCCCGTTATGTTGTAATTACATGATTTATGCTTTTATATCAGTGTTAGAGTCTATCGGGTGAGTTAGAAGTGAATTGGATTGAAAATGAGGCATATAGCCTTTTTGAAGGAAACTTGAATAAGGAAAGTCAACCCGGAGTTAACTATTTAGTTAGAGGGCTTGGAATCGAATTCTGATGATTCGGTTAGTTCCGGGAGGTGATTTGTGACTTAGGGGAGCAATCGGAATTGAATTTGGAGGTCCGGTGTAGAAATAGGCTTGAATTGGCTAAGGTTGAATTTTGGCGAAATCAAAACTGTAGTTGAGATTTTGATCCGGGAGTCAGAATGGAATTCCGATAGTTTCAGTAGCTCCATTAGGTGATTTTGGATGTTCCTGCAAAATTTAAGGTCATTCGGAGGTCGTTTGGTCGGGTTTTTGATTGAATGTGTAATTCGGAAAGTTTTAAGGAATTTAGGCTTGAATTCGATGTGAATTATGGATTTTGATGTTGTTAGACGTGTTTTGAGGATTGGAACAAGTTCGAATAAGGTATTAGGATGTGTTGGTGTGTTTGGATGAGGTCCCGAGGGCCTCGGGTGTTTTCGGATGGTTAAACAGGAGAAAACATGTAAAAATTTCACGTTTTGGTTGCTGGTTCTGTCATTTTCGCCCCTGCGGAAATGTGGGCGCGGAGGCGAGTCCGCAGGAGCGGACTGAGGAGCTCAGAAGCACTTATGTTCGCTGAAGCGAATCTTGTTCCGCTGAGGCGGTGTCGCTGGTGCGAACGGTGTACCGCAGAAACGGTGTAGAGGCGGATTAGGGAGATCCGCAGGAGCGGAGGAGTGATCGCCTAGGCGAGTCCGCAGAAGCGGACTCTGGAGCGCAGAAGCAGGAGTTTTCGCTGGAGCGGTAGGTCAATCGCGGAAGCGGACGCGCGAAAGCGGTCCTTTTCTCGCAGAAGCGGAATTGGCCGGCTAGGCCTGGAATCGCAGAAGCGACCCTCTGGTCGCGGATACGGACTCGCAGGAGCGGAATTCTATCCGCAGAAGCGAAAATCGCAGTGAGTTAATTGTATCGAAGTTAGAAAATTTCAGAAACATTTCACACATTTGGGTCTCGGCTTAAGGAGGCGATTTGGGCGATTTTGAAGAGAAACTCAAGGGAAATCATCAGGTAATCCACTATGGACTTAAACTATGATTAGTATTGATAATATTATGCAATTATATCATGAAAATGGAGGAATTTGGGGTGATTAATGGAAGATTTAACCCTAGGCTTGAACTTTAGAAAATCAAGGTTTTGAATGGGCAAATGAAGTCCGATTTCGATAAATTTTATATGCACGGATTCGTGTTGAGATAAGGAACCTGCATATATAATTCCTTAATTTTTCGAGAAGCGTACCGAAAGTCTCGGGTTTTGGCAACTTGTGGGTTTTGGTGTATTTTGAGTTGTTTTGATTGGGTAATGCCCAATTGGCCTATTTTGATGTGATTCTATTGATTTTTATCGGATACTACACTTGTGGAGGCCGACATTCGCGGCAAGAGGGTTATTTCTTAGCGGTTTTGTACCAAAAGTCGAGGTAAGTGGCTTGTCTAACCTCGTGTGGGGGAACTTTCACCTTGGGAGATCATACCTCGAGGTCTCCCAAGGTGATGCTGAATCACCTAGTATGAGCCGGTCCTGATGTACCTGGATCTGCACAACAAAAGTGTGCAGAAGAGTAGCATGAGTACACCACGGCGGTACTCAGTAAGTGCCAAGCCTAACCTCGACGGAGTAGTGACGAGGAAGGTCAGGGCCCTACTGAGAGAAAACAATTACAAAAATGATAATAACAATAATAAGCAGTTTAAACGATAATAATTCCGAATGACAACAATAAAATGATTACTGCAACCGTCTATAATTAACTAACAACAAATAACAAACTCAATTAATAAGTCCAGGACCTGTGGGAATTGAACCCACAATCCCATTAACAATACCCCTGGGTCTCCGGGAATCAAACCCGCAGCCCATGTCTCAATAGATCTCAGGATCTCCGGGAATCGAACCCTGTCACGACCCCAAATCCGGTCGGGATGGCGCCCAGCACATTGCTAAGCTAGCCTGACCAATCAATAACAATAACGGAGCTAGAGGCTCGCTTTATCCCATTTAAGCTTATCAAAACATGAAGCGACAATGATACATTTATCGAAAACGGGGTACCAAGTCCAAAAATATACCAACTTCCATAGACCGCAGGGTCAAGAGTCATGAGCCTCTACTGAACATAAGTGTATAATGGTTTACAAGATACGAAGTATAGAAAGAAACATCAATACAGAGTTCAAAGACAGTAAGAAGGAATATCGGGTCCTGCGGACTCTGCAGCTACCTCGTATATCCCACAGATGTCACCTCGCACAGCTACTAGATCACTGCTGGGAGGTACCTGGATCTGCACACAAGGTGCAGGGAGTAAAATGAGTACTGCCAGACTCAGTGGTAATAAACAAGCGTAAGACGGCGCATATAAGAAATCCGCAATAAAGCACTATGTAAAGCTGTAATCAAATACCCTGTCACATAATCAATATCGAATGTACCTGTACCAACAAGTACCAACAAAACAGTATAACAACTAGCAGATGTAGCTAAATGCAGTTCAATGCATGATATGACCGCTAGGGCACGTAGCCCGGTCCAATTTGGGTACCCGTGCTCACTGTGAGGGTTCAGACTCCGGAGGGGCTCCTACAGCCCATGCACAATATTACTGCGGCGTGCAGTCTGATCCAACATATATACTGCTGCGGCGCGCAGCCCGATCCACTACCAGTCAGCTAATATGCAAATACAGCCTCGCAGGCTCAAAAGTAGTTTTTGAAAACTCTTTTATCATTTTTCAGTTGGAAAACAGTAATACCAAGTTCCAGAGATTGGAAATAGCATGATAACAGAGGTAGCTACGGACTGGTAGTAACTAACATGTCAATATGATAAGACAATGATAACGATCCTCGCGGGATCCAAATAACTGGCTCACAGCCCACAAGATACTCAACCGCCCAAGGAGGGGGTTCCTCGGCTCAAGAATAGCCAATGTCATAACATAGTGCCAACAAGTCGGACTAAGCCATAGTCCCAAATCACAATCGACCCCGCACACACAAGAGAGTACGTGTCTCGCCGCTATACAGCGTCACAAAGTGGTATACCGGGGTTTCGAACCCGCTGGTCATCACCCACATCTATTACTCACCTCAATACAGCGTGACGACTACTCTGCAATGCCCTTGCCACTAGAATCAAGCTCCGCATGCGTAGAATCTGATCAAATACAGTAGAAACACAACAAATTAGGCCAATGGGATGACACCCAATCAATACAACTCAATTTACATCAAAATTCCCACAGTTGTCAAAACCCGACTTTTGGTACACTTCCCAAAAAATCACGAAAGTCACATATTCGGAACCCTCATCTCAATACGAGTCTAGGCATATAAAATTTACCAAATTCGGACTCCATTTGCCCATTCAAAACCTTGATTTTTTTAAAGTTCAAGCCTAGTTAAATCTTCCATGAATCACCCCAAATTCCTCCATTTTCATGATATAATTGCATAATATTATCAATACTAATCATAGTTTAAGTCCATAGTTGATTACCTGATGATTTCCCTTGAGTTTCTCTTCAAAATCACCCAAATCGCCTCTAAAGCCGAGACCCAAATGTGTGAAATGTTTCTGAAATTTTCTAACTTCTGATACACTTAACTCACTGCGATTCACGCTTCTGCGGACCATTTTCCGCCCGTGCGAAACCGCTTCTGTGACCAATTGGTCGCTTCTGCGAACCCAGGCCTATTTGGCCATTTCCGCACCTGCGATCCAAGGACCGCCCCTGCGGGTCCGCTCCTGCGGAATCCCCTCCGCCCCTGCGGTCTTTCCCGCTTCTGCGGACAAGAGTCCGCTCCTGCGGACTCGCCTATGCGATCAACTATCCGCTTCTGCGGACTCCTCCATCACGCCTCTTCCCGCTTCTGCGATCGCCCTCTCGCACCAGCGAAGCCGCACCTGCGGGCTAGGCTTCGCTTCAGCTTTCGCCTCCACTTCTGCGCCTTTTTGTCCACTCCTGCGGACTCGCTCCTGCGCTCCCTTTTCCGCAGGAGCGAAAACAATAGAAAAAAATCACAAACCTGCAATTTTCCACATTTTCTCCCGTTTAGCCATCCGAAAATACCCCGAGGCCCCCGGACCTCATCCAAACACACCAACACATCCTAATACCTTATTCGAACTTGCTCCAATCCTCAAAACACGTCTAACAACATCAAAACCCATAATTCACATCGAATTCAAGCCTAAATTCCTTAAAACATTCTGAATTACACATTCGATCAAAACCCCGATCAAATGACGTCCGAATGACCTGAAACTTTGCGGACATATCCAAAATCACCAAACAGAGCTACAGGAATTGTCGGAATTCCATTCCGACCCCCGGATTAAAATCTCACCTACCGTTTGGATTTCTCCAAAATTCAACCTTAGCCAATTCAAGCCTATTTCTATACCGGACTTCCAAATTCAATTCCAATTGCTCCCCTAAGTCACAAATCACCTCCCGGAACTAACCGAATCATCAGAATCCGATTCTGAGCCCTCTAACGAAATAGTCAACTCCAGGTTGACTTTCCTTATTCAAGTTTCCTTCAAAAAGGCTATATGCCTCATTTTCAATCCAATTCACTCCTAACTCACCCGATAGATTCTAACACTAATATAAAAGCATAAAACATGTAATTTCAACATAACGGGGTGGTAATTCCCATGACGACGGGCCGGGTCGTCACATTCTCCCCCTCTTAAGCAAACACCCGTCCTCGAGCGGGTCAAGAAACATACCTGGAGTCTCAAGCAAGTGAGGATATCTGCTCCGCATCTCCTGCTCAATCTCCCAAGTGGCCTCCTCCACGGATCGACCTCTCCACTGAACCTTAACTGATGCAATCTCCTTAGACCTCAATTTTCTCACCTGACGTCCAAAAATGGCAATAGGCTCCACATCATAGGATAGATCACCATCAAGCTGAATGGTACTGAAGTCTAATACATGAGACGAATCTCCAATGTACTTCCGGAGCATAGACACGTGGAATACTGGATGAACGCTGGATAAGCTGGGCGGCAATGCTAACTCATATGCCACCTCTCCAACTCTCCTGAGTATCTCAAAAGGACCAATGTACCCGGGACTCAACTTCCCTTTCTTCCCAAACCTCATGACACCCTTCATAGGTGAAACCTTCAACAATACTCTATCACCAACCATGAAAGACAACTCTCGAACTCTACGGTCCGCATAACTCTTCTCGCGAGACTGTGCTGTACGAAGCCTCTCCTGGATCAACTTTGCTCTATCTAGAGCATCCTGGACTAACTCAGTCCCTATCAATCTATCCTCACCAGGCTCAAACCATCCCACGGGGGATCTACACCGTCTGCCATACAGTGCCTCATATGGGGCCATCTGAATACTCGACTGATAACTGTTGTTGTAGGCAAACTCAACAAGTTGTAAGAACTCATCCCATGAACCACCAAAGTCAATCACACATGCTCGCAACATATCCTCCAGGATCTGAATAGTGCGCTCAGACTGCCCGTCTGTCTGGGGGTGAAATGTTGTACTCAACTCAACCCGCGTACCCATCTCTCGCTGAAATGCTCTCCAAAACTGAGAAGTGAACTGGGTACCCTTGTCGGATATGATAGACACTGGGACTCCATGCAACCGAACAATCTCTTGAATAAAAATCGCTGCCAACCGCTCCGATGAGTAGGTAGTACTAACTGGAATGTAGTGAGTAGACTTGGTCAGCCTATTCACAATCACCCAAACAGAATCAAACTTCCTCGCTGTCCGAGGAAGTCCAGTAACGAAGTCCATAGTGATCCTTTCCCATTTCCACTCAGGAATATCAATGCGCTGAAATACGCCACCGGGCCTCTGATGCTCGTACTTAACCTGCTGACAGTTGAGGCACCGTGATACATGTCTGACAATGTCCATTTTCATCTTTCTCCACCAATAGTGCTGTTTCAAATCTTGATACATCTTCGCGGCTCCTGGATGGATAGAATACCGCGAGCTATGGGCCTCTTCCAGAATCAACTCACGAAGGCCATCAACATTGGGCACACATATCCGGCCCCGCATCCTCAATACGCCGTCACTATCAATGGTGACATCTCTAGCATCATCATGCTGAACTCTGTCCCTAAGGACAGCCAAATGTGGATCATCATACTGGCGCTCACGAATACGATCATATAGAGATGACCGAGATACAACACAAGCCAATACCCTGCCGGGCTCCGAAATATCTAACCTCACTAGCCGATTGGCTAGCACCTGAACATCATAAGCAAATGGCCTCTCCTCAGCTGGAATATATGCCAAGCTCCCCATACTGACCGCCTTCCGGCTCAAAGCATCGGCCACCACATTGGCCTTCCCCGGATGATATAGAATAGTAATGTCATAATCCTTAAGCAACTCAAGCCATCTCCGCTGTCTCAAATTAAGATCTTTCTGTTTGAACAAGTGCTGGAGACTACGATGGTCGGTATACACCTCACAAGACACGCCGTACAAATAGTGCCTCCAAAATTTCAAGGCATGAACAATAGCGGCTAGCTCCAAATCATGAATAGGATAGTTCTTCTCATGTGGCTTCAACTGCCGAGAAGCATAAGCAATCACCTTACCTTCCTGCATCAACACACAACCTATCCCCACTCTCGAGGCAACACAATAAACAGTATATGAACCTGAAGCTGATGGCAATACTAACACTGGAGCTGTGGTCAAAGCTGTCTTGAGCTTCTGAAAGCTCTCCTCGCACTCATCCGACCACACGAATGGTGCACCCTTCTGGGTCAATTTAGTCAATGAAGAAGCAATGGATGAAAATCCCTGAACAAACCGGCGATAATATCCCGCCAAACCAAGAAAACTCCTGATCTCTGTAGCTGAGGTCGGTCTAGGCCAACTCTGCACCGCCTCTATCTTTTTCTGATCAACCTGAATACCATCACGAGACACCACATGTCCCATAAATGCTACGGACTCGAGCCAAAACTCGCACTTGGAGAATTTAGCATATAGCTTCTCCTCCCTCAATCTCTGCAACACAATACTCAAATGCTGAGCATGCTCCTCCTGACTACGGGAGTAGACTAGAATGTCATCAATGAACACAATCACAAATGAATCCAAATTGGGCCTGAACACACTGTTCATCAGATGCATAAATGCTGCTGGGGCGTTGGTCAGCCTGAAAGACATCACAAGAAACTCATAGTGACTATATCGGGTCCTGAATGCAGTCTTCATAATATTCGAGATCTTCAGCTGATGATAGCCTGAATGAAAATCGATCTTAGAAAACACCCTCGCACCCTGTAACTGATCAAACAAATCATCTATGCGCGGTAGAGGGTACTTGTTCTTCACCGTCACTTTGTTCAATTGCCTATAATCAATACACATTCGCATGGAACCATCTTTCTTTTTAACAAACAACACCAGTGCACCCCATGGGGGACACACTAGGGCGGATGAAACCTTTATCCAGAAGCTTTTGAAGCTGCTCTTTCAGTTCTTTCAACTTAGTTGGTGCCATCCGATAAGGAGGAATGGATATGGGCTGAGTGCCCGGCACCAAGTCAATGCCAAAATCAATATCCCTGTCCGGCGGCATGCCCGGCAGGTCTGAGGGGAATACATCTGGGAAGTCCCTCACAACAGGTATAAAATCAATGCTAGGAGACTTAGCTCCCACTTCTCTCACAAAAGCTAGGTACGATAAACACCCTTTTTCAACCATCTTCTGAGCCTTTAAGAACGAAATGACACGGCTAGGGACGAAATCAGTCGAACCCCGCCACTCAATCCGAGAAATACTAGGAATGGCCAACGTAACTGTCTTAGCATGACAGTCTAATATATCATGGTACGGAGACAACCAGTCCATACCCAATATAACATCAAAGTCCACCATCCCCAATAATAACAAATCTGCCTGGGTCTCCAGACCCCCAATAGATATAACACAGGATCTATAGACATGATCCACAACAATCGTATCACCCACGGGCGTGGATACATGAACAGGTAAATCAAGACTACCACGAGTCGCACCCAAATGACGTGCAAAATAAGAGGACACGTAAGAATATGTGGACCCCGAATCAAATAGAACAGAGGCATCTCTCGGACAGACCTAAAATGATACCCGTAATCACCGCATCGGAGGCAACCGCATCGCGCCTGTCAGTAAGTGCATAGAACCGTGCCTCGCCTCCACCAGATCTCTCCTCGCCCTCGGGGCGACCACGAGAAGACTAACCTCCACCTCTACTAGACCGAGATGGTGCCGAAGACGAGGGTTGGTCCCTCTGCTGAGTCCTCTGTCCCTACGGAGTCGAGGGCACCGTCTCCTCATGTGGCCAAATTCACCACACTCATAACATGCACCCGGTGCCGGAGAAGGGGACCTGAACGGAACCCCTCGCCGCAGAAGAACCCTGGGCTGAAGAAGTAGGTGCTGCACTCTGGGCTGGGAGGGCACTAAGTGAAGACTGACCCTGCTAAAATCCCTGTCGACCACGACCATAAGAACCTCCGCTCTGCTCAGGGCGGCCTGAATGAGAAGGTCTAGATGAGCGACCTCTGCCCTGCTGGAAATGCCCTCTAGATGGAGCACCACTGAAGCTGCCAGAACTATGAGGCCTCTTAGCCTCCCGCTCCTATCTATCTCGGCGACGATTCGCCTCAATGGAGCGTGCCATATCCACAACCTGCTCAAAAGATGATAACAGAACTCTCTCTCTGGTCATAAGAATGCGAATGGAGTAGTTGAGGCTATCAATGAACCTTCTGATCCTCTCCCTATCAGTAGGGATCATCCATGTCGCATGCCTAGCTAACTGTGTAAATCTGAGCTCATACTGGGTCACTGACATGTCGCCTTGAACCAACCACTCAAACTGGCGATGAAGCTCCTCACGACGGGACTGAGGTACATACTTCTCTAAGAAGAGAGTAGAAAACTGCTGCCATGTGAGAGGTGCTGCTCCTACAGGCCTACACCTCTCAAACTCCTCCCACCAATCAAATGTAGGTCCTGAAAACTGATAAGTAGTGAAAGCGACCCCGCTGGTCTCTAGAATACCCGCGGTTCAAAGCATCCTATGACACTTGTCCAAAAAGCCTCGGGCATCCTCTCCCTCTACACAACTGAAGGTCGAAGGCTGATGCCTACTAAATCTCTCCAACCTATTTTTCTCATCCACCAGCATGGTAGGAACTACATAGTCTAGAGCAGCTGCAATCGGTTGGGTTGGATGTGGCCCCAACATCGGAAGTACCTGCACAACCTGCTCAGGTGTGTGAGCGGCGGGAGTCTGACTGCCTCGCCTATCCTGTGAAGTAGCTGTGGCTGTAGTAGCTGAAGCCGCTTGAGCTAGGATAGTTCAAACTGATACAATCTGAGCCAAGGCCTCCTGAAGACCCATAATCAAAATGGGCATAGCTGGTGCCTTAGATTGTTCTTCTAGAACGTCCATAACTGGGACCTGATCCTGGTACAACAGGCGGGTCAGCTGGCACTGCCTCAGCCGCCCTACCTCTACCTCTAGCACGACCGCGCCCACGGCCTCTAACAGGTGGCAACGGAGGTCGTCCACCTCGTCCTGATGCTCGCGTTCTCGCCATCTGCGAGAGAATAGAATATAGAACTTCAGTTCTCAGAACAACAAGATCGCACGACAGAGTCCAAGAAAAGTGAAGTGTTTCCTAAAGGTTCGCAGCCTCCCGAGGATAGGTACATGTGTCCCCGTACCGATCCACAACACTCTACTAACCGGCTCAAGACTCATGAGGCCTCGTAAACCTAGGCTCTGATACCAACTTGTCACGACCCCAAATCCGGTCGTGATGGCGCCTAGCACATTGCTAAGCTAGCCTGACCAATCAATAACAATAACGGAGCTAGAAGCTCTCTTTATCCCATTTAAGCTGATTAAAACATGAAGCGACAATGATACATTTATCGAAAACGGGGAACCAATTCCCAAAATATACCAACTCCCATAGACCGCAGGGTCAAGAGTCATGAGCTTCTACTAAACATAAGTGTATAATGGTTTACAAGATACCAAGTACAGAAAGAAACATCAATACAGAGTTCAAAGACAATAAAAAGGAATATCGGGTCCTGCGGACTCTGCAGCAACCTCGTATATCCCATAGATATCGTCTCGCACAGCTACTGGATCACTGCTGGGAGGTACCTGGATCTGCACACAAGGTGCAGGGAGTAAAATGAGTACTGCGAGACTCAGTGGTAATAAACAAGGGTAAGACAGCGCAGATAAGAAATCCGCAATAAAGCACTATGTAAAGCTGTAATCAAATACCCTGTCACATAATCAATATCAACTGTACCTGTACCATCAAGTACCAGCAAAACAGTATAACAGCTAGCATATGTAGCAAAATGCAATGCAATGCATGATATGACCGCTACGGCGCGTAGCCCGATCCAATTTGGGTACCCGTGCTCACTGTGGGGGTTCAGACTCCGGAGGGGCTCCTACAGCCCAAGCACAATATTACTGCAGCGTACATCCCGATCCAACATATATACCGCTGCGGCGCGCGACCCGATCCACTACCAGTCAGCTAATATGCAATTACAGCCTCGCAGGCTCAAAAGTAGTTTTGAAAACTCTTTTATCATTTTTCAGTTGAAAACAGTAATATCAAGTTCCAGAGATTGGAAATAGCATGATAACAGAAATAGCTACGGACTGGTAGTAACTAACATGTCAATATGATAATACAATGATAACGATCCTCGCGGGATCCAAATAATTGGCTCACAGCCCACAAGATACTCAACCGCCCAATGAGGGGGTTCCTCGGCTCAAGAGTGGCCAATATCACAATATATAGTATGCAACCATCCGAGAAGGAGGTTCGACGGCTCAAGAATAGCCAATGTCATAACACAGTGCCAACAAGTCGGACTAATCCATAGTCCCAAATCACAATCGACCCCGCACTCACAAGAGAGTACGTGTCTCGCCGCGATACAGCGTCACAAAGTGGTATACCGGGGTTTCGAACCCGCTGGTCATCACCCACATCTATTACTCACCTCAATACAGCGCGACGACTACTCCGCAATGCCCTTGCCACGAGAATCAAGCTCCGCACGCATAGAATCTGATCAAATACAGTAGAAACACAACAAATTAGGCCAATGGGAACCAATCAATACAACTCAATTTACATCAAAATTCCCAAAGTTGTCAAAACCCGACTTTCGGTACACTTCCCGAAAAATCACGAAAGTCACATATTCGGAACCCTCATCTCAATACGAGTCTAGGCATATAAAATTTACCAAATTCGGACTCCATTTGCCCATTCAAAACCTTGATTTTTTAAAGTTCAAGCCTAGGGTTAAATCTTCCATGAATCACCCCAAATTCCTCCATTTTCATGATATAATTGCATAATATTATCAATACTAATCATAGTTTAAGTCCATAGTTGATTACCCGATGATTTCCCTTGAGTTTCTCTTCAAAATCGCCCAAATCGCCTCTAAAGCCGAGACCCAAATGTGTGAAATGTTTCTGAAATTTTCTAACTTCTCATACACTTAACTCACTGCGATTTTCGCTTCTGCGGACCATTTTCCGCCCCTGCGGAACCGCTTCTGCGACCAATTGGTCGCTTCTGCGAACCCAGGCCTATTTGGCCATTTCCGCACCTGCGATCCAAGGACCGCCCCTGCGGGTCCGCTCCTGCGGAATCCCCTCCGCCCCTGCGGTCTTTCCCGCTTCTGCGGACAAGAGTCCGCTCCTGCGGACTCGCCTATGCGATCAACTATTCGCTTGTGCGGACTCCTCCATCACGCCTTTATCCCACTTCTGCGATCGCCCTCTCGCACCAGCGAAGCCGCCCCTGCGGGCCAGGCTCCGCTTCAGCAGTCGCCTCCGCTTCGCGCCTTCTTGTCCGCTCTTGCGGACTCGCTCCTGCGCTCCCTTTTCAGCAGGAGCGAAAACAACAGAACAGAATCACAAACCAGCAATTTTCCACATTTTCTCCCGTTTAGCCATCCGAAAACACCCCGAGGCCCCCGGGACCTCATCCAAACACACCAACACATCCTAATACCTTATTCAAACTTGCTCCAATCCTCAAAACACGTCTAACAACATCAAAACGCATAATTCACATCGAATTCAAGCCTAAATTCCTTAAAACATTCTGAATTACACATTCGATCAAAAACCCGATCAAATGACGTCCGAATGACCTGAAATTTTGCGGACATATCCAAAATCACCAAACAGAGCTACAGGAATTGTCGGAATTCCATTCCGACCCCCGGATTAAAATCTCACCTACCGTTCGGATTTCGCCAAAATTCAACCTTAGCCAATTCAAGCCTATTTCTATACCGGACTTCCAAATTCAATTCCGATTGCTCCCCTAAGTCAAAAATCACCTCCCGGAACTAACCGAATCATCCGAATCCGATTCCGAGCCCTCTAACCAAATAGTCAACTTCGGGTTGACTTTCCTTATTCAAGTTTCCTTCAAAAAGGCTATATGCCTCATTTTCAATCCAATTCACTCCTAACTCACCCGATAGGCTCTAACACTAATATAAAATCATAAAACATGTAATTAAAACATAACGGGGTGGTAATTCCCGTGACGACGGACCGTCACATTCTCCTCAATAATATATCAATAGCTCAGGATCTTCGGGAATCGAACCCGTAGTCCCTACAAATAACTCAGGATCTCGGGAATCGAACCCGTAGCCCCTACAAATAACTCAGGATCTCGGGAATCGAACCCGCAGTCCCTACAAATAACTCAGGATCTCGGGAATCGAACCCGCAGTCCCTACAAATATCACTTCGGGTCTCTGGGAATCGAACCCACAGCCCTGGGATCTCCGGGAATTGAACCCGCAGTCCACTAACACATCAAATAAAGAAAACACACAGAACGAATATAATATGTTTAACTACAACTTCACCAAAACTAGTGCCAATAATTTATCAAAAACTGCAAGTAAGTCAACTAGGAAATTAGACATGTTGAATCCTAGCTAATCATGCTTTTCTAACTAATATCGGGTAAAAGTAACACTTTTATCAGCTAAGAGAAGGAATATCACTAATCGGATAATTCAAGTAAGTGTGTGTCACAACAACCAGCGCATGTACACGCCCGTCACCTCGCGTACAAGGCATTTAAACTATCACATAATATCCTAGGGGTGAAAGTTCCCCCACACGAGGTTAGACAAGCCACTTACCTCGATTCCGGTACAAAACCGCTAAGAGACAACTCCCTTGCCGCGAATGTCGGCCTCGACAGGTGTAGTATCTGATAAAAATCAATAGAATCACATCAAAATAGGCCAATTGGGCATTACCCAATCAAAACAACTCAAAATACACCAAAACCCACAAGATGCCAAAACCCGACTTCCGGTACGCTTCTCGAAAAATTACGGAAGTTATATATTCAGGTTCCTTATCTCAACACGAGTCCGTGCATATAAACTTTATCGAAATCGGACTTCATTTGCCCATTCAAAACCTTGATTTTCTAAAGTTCAAGCCTAGGGTTAAATCTCCCATTATTCACCCCAAATTCCTCCATTTTCATGATATAATTGCATAATATTATCAATACTAATCATAGTTTAAGTCCATAGTTGATTACCTGATGATTTCCCTTGAGTTTCTCTTCAAAATCGCCCAAATCACCTCCTTAAGCCGAGACCCAAATGTGTGAAATGTTTCTGAAATTTTCTAACTTCTGATACACTTAACTCACTGCGATTTTCGCTTCTGCGAATAAAATTCCACTCCTACGAGTCCGTATCCGCGACCGGAGGGTCGCTTCAGCGATTCCATGCCTAGCCGGCCAATTCCGCTTCTGCGAGAAAAGGACCGCTCGCGCGTCCGCTTCCGCGATTGACCAACCGCTCTAGCGAAAACTCCCGCTTCTGCGCTCCAGAGTCCGCTTCTGCGGACTCGCCTAGGCGATCACTCCTCCGCTCCTGCGGATTTCCCTAATCCGCCTCTAGACCGCTTCTGCGGCACACCGTTCGCACCAGCGACACCGCCTCAGCGGAACGAGATCCGCTTCAACGAACATAAGCGCTTCTGCGCTCCTCAGTCCGCTCCTGCGGACTCGCCTCCGTGCCCACATTTCCGCAGGGGCGAAAATGACAGAACCAGAATACTCCAACCTGCAATTTCCATGTTTTTCTTCCGTTTAACCACCCGAAAACACCCCGAGGCCCCCGGGACCTCATCCAAACACACCAACACATCCTAATACCTTATTCGAACTTGTTCCTATCCTCAAAACACGTCTAACAACATCAAAATCCATAATTCACATCGAATTCAAGCCTAAATTCCTTAAAACTTTCCGAATTACACATTCAATCAAAAACCCTACCAAATGACCTCCGAATGACCTAAAATTTTGCAGGCCCATCCAAAATCACCTAACAGAGCTACTGAAACTGTCGGAATTCCATTCCGACTCCCGGATCAAAATCTCAACTACCGTTCGGATTTCGCCAAAATTCCTATTTCTACACCGGACCTCCAAATTCAATTCCGATTGCTCCCCTAAGTCACAAATCACCTCCCGGAACTAACCGAGTCATCAGAATCCGATTCCGAGCCCTCTAACTAAATAGTCAACTCCGGGTTGTCTTTCCTTATTCAAGTTTCCTTCAAAAAGGCTATATGCCTCATTTTCAATCCAATTCACTTCTAACTCACCCGATAGACTCTAACACTGATATAAAAGCATAAATCATGTAATTACAACATAACGGGGTGGTAATTCCCATGACGACAGGCCGGGTCGTCACATTTTCTTTTCTTTTTTAGCACTCTTTTTACTCATATTTTTTGTTTGCATGGTGTTGTAAACCACCAATGTGTTTTAGTTATTACGTGTGGATATAGTTTATCTAAGAATGGTATTCCTAGTAAAATATCTCTTGTGGGTAATTCAAAATTATATATTTCTTCTATAGTAAGTATTTTATCCCATATTTGTATTTTTATATTTTTTGATTTATGGGTAATTATGCTTCCTTCGTTGTTAAATCCTGTTACTGGTAAGGGTGTTCTAAGTTTTTCCCATTTCTCTTCTGGTAGGCAATTATATCTACATAAATTTACTTCTGATCCCGTGTCTATCATAGGTGTGTAGTATCTATTGTAGTATCCTTCCACTATTATTTTTACTAGTATATGTATTTTCATATTTATAATATAGTTCTTTTTATTGTTACTTTCTTATTTTCATAATGTATGATTAGTTGTTCATTATCTAAGTTGTATGGTTTAACTTTTTCTAGCCATTTTATTCCTAATATAATATTTTTATCTCCCTGATATATTTTAAATCTTATTATCATAATCATTCCTCCTATAATTATTTCTTTTTCCGCTATTTCTTCACTTGTTATCATTCCTTTAGGTAATTCGGGGTATAATTTTTCATTAGTTAGTATCTCATCTTCTGTGATTAATTCTCTTGTTATATAATGTTCTTCCTGTCCTGTATTTATTAGTATTAAGTATTTTCTTCCATTCATTACTCATGTTATGTAATAATGATGATGTTTTATTTCTCTTGGTAATTGCTCTATAAGTTTAGGTATTTTATATCCTACCTTATCTGATATGCTTGTTTTATTTGATGATGTTTGTCCTACTTCAAAACTTAATCTTTTTGATGTGCTTAATCTTTCTTTTACTATGTCTAAATCTTCTTCTATGTCTAATTCATTATAACTATATTCATTGTTATCTATAACTGTAACTATTCTTTCAAAAGGATTTTCTATCTTTATTTTGTTTATTTTATTTCTTGCCATTATCTTATGTATGGTTGTTAATAAATATAGTTTTTTACATCTTGCTGTAAATATCTTACTACCTGGGGTTAATTCTATTCCTGACATTTTCCAGTATAATACAAGTGATTTATCTATATTTTTATCATTTATTGCTACTGGGTCGTGACATTATGAACTTAAATTTTTGATATATCAAATTTCCTCGTACTGCAGTTATTATACTTTTTTCTATAGGTTGTATAATTCTATCATCCGCTAGATAAATTTCTATTGGTGTATCTATCCCTTCTCTAAAACATGCTTTTATTAATATTTCTGTTCCTCCTATATGTACATATTTAATTGGGTTTTTTGCTCTTATATCCTGTATTTCTTTATTTATTATACGTTTATTTATTATTGGTATTTTAGCTTTTCCTTTGGTGTATTTACAATCTATTATATGTTCTCTTTGGCTAATTATATAGTATTCTTCTTTACTTCTTTTAAACCAGTTTTTCATTTTTGGTATATCTAATATTTTTTCTACACTTAAGTCTAATTCTTTTCCTTTTATTTGTTCAAATATATTTTCATCAAATATTACTTTTTGTTCCGTAGATTCTTCATCTTGGTATTCTTCTTGGGTTATTATATTTATTTCTTTTTCAGTCATCTATGTTAATTCATTGTCTTCATTATCTGATTCTAGTATTGATTCATTTTCTAATTCATTTTGTGATAATTCATATATACTATCATTACTTTCTAATTCATAGTCTATGTATTCCATTTATACGTATTCTTCGTCGTTTATTATTATTTCTGATACTTGCTTAGCTCTTTGATTTTTAGGTATTTTACAATCTTTTGCTAAATGTCCTAGTTTTCCACAATTATAACATTTACATTCTGATAATTTTTTCTTAGGTCGGTACTGCCTTTTGTTATTAAATTTCTTTACATAATATCTTCGTCTAGGTTTTTTATACTTAAATTTTGACTTATACATTTTATATTTCTTAATTTTATTATGATTTTTATTATAGTATCTTTTATTACATCCAAACTGGGGTGCTGTTTTATCTTTACAACATGCTAAGTTTTTTATTAACGCTTTTTCCATTTTAATTACTTCTTTATGTTTTTCACATAATTCTGCAAACCAATTTTGTAAGTATTTAATTCTTGCTCCTAAAGTATCTTGCAATGCTGCATTATTCCAATCTTTTAATATTCTTGAACTAAATGGTTCTGGTAATTTTGAAAAATATAATTTTCTTATTTCTTTACTTTCCTCTATACTATATATTCCTTTATAGTAAAATTCTTTAAATGCACATGTGTCACGACCCCAAATCCGGTCGTGATGGCGCCCAGCACGCTGCTAGGCCAGCCCGACCAATCAACAACAATCATAGAGCTATGAGCTCGCCTTATCCCATTTAAGCATAATAACTGTAAAACAACAGTGATGGATATATCGAAACAGGGGAACCAAGTCCCAACGCATTCCAACTCCCACAGACCGAAGGGTCAAGAGTCATAAGCCTCTAATGAACATAAGTGTATAAGGGTTTACAAGATACCAAGTGCGGAAAGAAATATCAATACAGAATCAAAAGACAGTAAGAAGGAATATCGGGCCCTGCGGACTCTGCAGCTACCTCGAATATCCCACAGATGTCGCCTCGAACAGCTACCGGATCACTGCTGAGAGGTACCTGGATCCGCACACAAGGTGCAGGGAGTAAAATGAGTACTGCCAGACTCAGTGGTAATAAACAAGGGTAAGACAACGTAGATAAGAAATCCGCAATAAAGCACTATGTAAAGCTGTAATCAAATACCCTGTCACAGAATCAATATCGACTGTACCTGTACCAACAAGTACCAGCAAAATAGTATAACAGCTATCAGATGTAGCTAAATGCAATGCAATGCATGATATGACCGCTACGGCGCGTAGCCCGATCCAATTTGGGTACCCGTGCTCACTGTGGGGGTTCAGACTCCGGAGGGGCTCCTACAGCCCAAGCACAATATTACTGCGGCGTGCAGTCCGATCCAACATGTATACCGCTGCGGCGCGCAGCCCGATCCACTACCAGTCAGCTAATATGCAAATACAGCCTCGCAGGCTCAAAAGTAGTTTTGAAAACCCTTTTTATAATTTTTCAGTTGGAAAACAGAAATATCAAATTCCAGAGATCGGAAATAGCATGATAACAGAAATAGCTACGGACAGGTAGTAACTAACATGTCAATATCATAAGACAATGATAACGATCCTCGGGGGATCCAATAACTGGCTCACGGCCCACTAGTATACTCAACCGCCCAAGAAGGGGGTTCAACGGCTTAAGAGTAGCTAATATCACAATATAGTATGCAACCATCCGAGAAGGAGGTTCGACGGCTCAAGAATAGCCTAATATCATAACACAGTACCAACAAGTCGGACTAATCTATAGTCCCCAATCACAATCGACCCCGCACTCACAAGAGAGTACGTGTCTCGCCGCTATACAGCGTCACAAAGTGGTATACCGGGGTTTCGAACCCGCCGGTCATCACCCACATCTATTACTCACCTCAATACGGCGCGACGACTACTCCGCGATACCCTTGCCACGAGAATCAAGTTTCTCACGCGTAGAATCTGATCAAATATAGTTAATACACATCAAATTAGACCAATGGAATGATACCCAGTCAAAACAACTCAATTTACATCAAAATTTCCAAAGTTGCCAAAACTTGACTTTCGGTACGCTTCTCGAAAAATTTTTAAAGTCACATATTCGGAACCCCCATCTCGATACGAGTCTGTACATATTAAGAACTCCCAAATTGGACCACAAATGACCCTTCAAATCCAAAATTTTTGTTTTTGAAAAGTTTACAAAGTTTCTCCAATTTCTTCCATTTGATTCACTAATACTTGATGAAAAATAACCATGGAATCATTGAATATAATCACTTTTGGATATAGAACACTTACCCCCATCCATATGGTGAAAATCGCTTCGAAAATCGCTTCAATCCGAGCTCCCTAGCTCCAAAAATGAAGAAACTCTCGGACTGCCCCAATTAAAAGCCCAAAGATTCTCGCATCTGCGGTAACTGTTCACCGCAGGTGCGATTTACTGTTCACCACTTCTGCGGCACTGTTCATCACAGAAGCAAAAATTACTCTTCACCCGCTTTTGCGGGTACTGTTTATCGCAGAAGCGAAAATACCAGATTTGCCCCAGAAAATTGCAGCAGCTTTTTATTTCACTAAAAATGCTATAACTCAATCATACGAACTCGGAATTTGACGATTCTTTTTCCTATGACTCTGTAATTTTGATACGGATCCAGTGGTTCAAACAAAACTGAATTTGGATCTCATTTGCTCAGTACAACATCAATTTCGCTCGTTAAACAATTAACTCATGTTTCGCGTCAAAAACCCAATCGCGACTTGATAAAATTAAACCAAAATTTTCGGATCAGTCCTATAATTCATTATTTAAATTCTCAAAGTCTCAAAATCAAATTTGGATCTCTAGAACTAAAAATAGACCTTTAGATCATTACATTTATGCTCAAAACGGCAAAAATCTTCCAAAAATAACCCGTTGGGCATCCGAATTTACCCCGAAGCCTCCGGGACCTCAACCAAAAGTACTAACACCTCTTATAACATCATTCAAACTTGTTCCAATCATCAAAACTCTATCGTTAACATCAAAATCATCATTTTTCAACAAATTCAAGCTTAAGTTTAATTTTAATTTCAAAAATTCACATTCGATCAAAAACCCGACCAAACGATGTCCGAATGACTTGAAAATTTGCAGGCATATCCAAAATCACCTAACGGAGCTACTGCAACTGTCGGAATTCCATTCCGGCTCTCAGGTCAAAATCTCACCTACCATTCGAATTTCTCCAAAATTCAACCTTAGCCAATTCAAGCCTAAAACTACACCGGGCCTCCAAATTCACTTCTGATCGCTTTCCTAGCTCATAAATGACCTCCCGGAGCTGACCGAATCATTAGAATTCAATTCCGAGCTCTCTAACTCACAAGTCAACGTCCAGTTGACTTTTCCCAACTATTCCTTCTTCTGAGAGACTTTTTGTCTCATTTCCAACTAAACTCAATCCGAATTGACTCAAACTCGCCAAACATGCACATTGAAACATTAACAAGCATTTAACGGGGATAACGAGGCGATAACTCACATGATGACGGGCCGGGTCATCACATTCTCCCCAACTTAAGCAAACGCTCGTCCTCGAGCGGACCAAGAGGTTTACTGGAAGTAGCCCAATAGCTAAATGACCCTACCAAGCATATATTCGGGGCGATCCCACGTCACCCTATCTCATACAAGTCCGGTACACACTATAGATGGAAATCTCACAGCCCATCCGCATCATAGACCACATTGCACTTTCCGAAAGCACATATCAAATCTGAATCTCATGCCTATACTCAAAATACACACGATCCATCTGTACTAGCCATCTTGCCACTCCGGGTGAGATCACATGATGTATCAAACAACCCAATCACTCGATACGATAACCTCTAATTACGACAACTGGCCACAATAACCAAATACTAGCAGAAAGAACCTTTCTCATTAGACAGAGTCTTATTCCAACACCTACATACCGTGCCCACGGCAACTGAAGCACGTGATATACCGAACTTATCTCTTGGGTCAACCATTCGTGAATCCATTTCCCTTTTAAAACCGATACCACAATAGGTTTCGGAGCCAAACCTCGATATTACTGTGACGACCCAAAGGGTCATCACTTATTTTATTAATCATTTCGAGCTTCTGAGGCCTTGAAAACCTCATTCCATGTTGCCTCAATTTACATGCATGATCCGAGCCTGTAGCCGGAAAGATTTTTATGATAGAAAATATGAATTTTATGAGAAATTTGGATAAAATTGATATTAATATTGATATGGTTGACTTCGGTCAACATTTTTGGTAAACGGATCCGGACCCGAGATTGGATGGTCCCGAGAGGGCCGTAGGAAA